>JAJIBD010011896.1:0-26297 GCA_021461705.1 Cryptotis parvus
CACCCAGCCTGCAGCAGCTTTTTCCTCAATCTGGCCCAGAACTCCACCCAGCAGACCAGCCCATAACAGCCCGGATCATCGACACCCAGCCTGCAGCAGCTTTTTTCTCAATCTGGCCCAGGTATGCTGGTCCAGAGACTCTCACACATGGGGCAGAGCTGTTCCTTGCTCTCCCTGTTCACAGCCATTCATAAGGCAGTCGGGAGGCATGGCGGGGTTCTAGCCCTGGCCCACCACCTTGGCAGAGCCTCACAACAAACCAGACCACCCCCTTCACTCCACGGGCGCCGCCATTTTCTACATTTGGACTTCCCTCTCGTCAGAACTCCACCCAGCAGACCAGCCCATCACAGCCTGGATCATTGACACCCAGCCTGCAGCAGTTTTTTTCTCAATCTGGCCCAGGTATGCTGGTCCAGAGACTCTCACACATGGGGCAGAGCTGTTCCTTGCTCTCCCTGTTCACAGCCATTCATGAGGCAGTCAGAGGCATGGTGGGTTCTAGCCCTGGCCCACCACCTCGGCAGAGCCTCACAACAAGCCAGACCACCCCCTCACTCCACGGGCGCCGCCATTTTTCCACATCTGGACTTCCCTCTCGTCAGAAGTCCACCCAGCAGACCAGCCCATCACAGCCCGGCTCTTTGCAACTCTGCGGCCGCGCGGCTCATCAATAAATGCTTTATTTGGAGGTGTTTAAAAGAGTTTGCCTCCCGGCAAGCCTGGCAAGCTTTTCGTGTTGTATTTGATTTGCCAAATTCCAGTAACACTTATATTAGGTCATTCCCATGACCTAATATAATGGTTTGAGGCTCCTTATGTTCCTGTAGCAAGCCAATGCCCCTGGCTCTACTGGCATGAGACAGGACATATGGAGATATTACTGGTTTCCGCTCTAGCAAATAGACGATCAATGGGAAGATCATGATCGTGATTATTATTATTATTATTATTATTATTATTATTATTATTATTATTGCTTTGATGTTTTGTTTTCCCTTTGGAATACACCTGACAGTACTCAGGGCTTACTCCTGTCTCCGTGCTCAGGAATCATTCCTGGTAGGACACAGGGGACTATATGGGATGCTGGGGATAGAGCCCCGGTCAGTGGAGTGAGGGAGGGGTGCCCCCCCTGTACTATTTCTCTACTCCCCTTTTAATGCCAACCTTCATGTACAGCATTGCAGATTTTTGAAGGTCACAGCTGAAAATAACCTATGTGTTTATTTCTGGTCACAGAGTGCCAGGAATGGGCTGGCCAGCTTGTTTGAGCAGAAAGAGGTGAATTCATTCTAGCTCTCCTCCAGCACCAATTAAATGTTACAAAAGCACAAACAAATAAAAATGCAGAGACTTGGAAGTCAGGCAGGATTTACTTATGATTTATTGGAATAGACTGAGTCAAAAATGAAGGCTTGTGTTTAATTTCGACCAGACAACCCCCCACTCCATGAGGGCCTCCATTTTCCACATCCGGACTTCCCCTGGTCAGAGCTCCACCCAGCAGACCAGCCTATTACAACCCAGCTCATCGAGATCCACCCTGCAGCAGTCTTTTTAACCCGGCCCAGGTATGCTGATCCAGAGACTCATGGACATGGGGCAGAGCTGCTACTGGCTCTCCCTGTGCCCAGCTGCTCATGAGGCACCTGGAAGGGATGGCAGGTTCTAGCCCTGGCCCGCCACCCCAGCAGAGCCTCACAACAAGCCAGATGATCCCTCTCCCTCACTCTATGAGGGCTCCATTTTCCACATCCGGACTTCCCCCTCGTCAGAACTCCACCCAGCAGACCAGCCTATCACAGCCTGGCTCGGGCGATCCCCCAAGTGGCCTTGCAGTTCATCAATAAATGCTGGATTTTCAGATGACTACAAGAGTATGCTACCCACACGGCAGAGCCTGGCAAGCTTCCCATGTCGTATTTGATATGCCAGATACCAGTAACAATTATAGACCTCATTCCCATGACCTGATGGAATGGTTTGAGGCTCTTTATGTTCCTGGAGCAAGCAGGTGCCCTTGGGCTCTACTTGCATGAGACACGTCATATGGAGATGTTACTGGTGCCCACTCGAGCAAATCGATGATGAACGGGAAGACAGTGATACAGTGAGAGAGTGTTTAACAGTGAAGATAGTCTTAATTATGATGTAGTCTTTGTGCAGATTTGAAGAACCATTTTGTGAGTATCCTGAGCACCTTGGTGATTTTTTATTTTTCTGGACTTTGTCCTTTAACTCTGAAGATTTTCCCTGTAGATCACCTTTAAGCCACTCTGTGCCAGTGACACAAGTACGAGGGTTTTCTTAGAGCAGTTCTGTAAAGGCTGCCCAGACACAGGCTAATAGCAGATCTTTCTCCTTAGGTGGCAGGTTTCCTTTGTGAATGGTGCTGATAAATGCATGTTTCCAGGTTAAAAAAATATTTGTGTTTTCCTGTTAATGGAATATGTGGAACTTGTGTATGTGTGTAAAATCGGTGACCTATTTAAATTCATTTAAAGATTTGATTCAGTTGTATTTAAATGTAAATGATATGACTAGCTGCTCTCTAGAAAACTGCTTACCTTTCTTTTAACAATTGTTTAAAGAAAACTCTGTATTTTCTGTCCCAGTACATGTTTGCCTAATGAATGGAAAACAGGGTACTGAAAACAAATAAGCATTTTCAACAAATGATACCCTGCTTTACTTAAAACATAACTTTGGGAAGTCAGGAAGATGGTTGAGGCGTGGACCTCAGACCCGTGTTGCATGGGACCTCAAGTCTGGTCCCCGAACTCTGACCAGATCCTATGACCCTCAGCACTGCTGATGTCCTCGTGGCCCTTGAATAGCAGTGGGCCTGCTCTGGTCATCAGTCCTTCTACACAGGACTCAGGATGGCCACCTGTGGCCCCTATACAGGTTTTTTATTTTTTAATTTGGAAAGTTTCATTATATAATTTTGTTTTATTTTCTGTGGATCAATTATATTTAAAAAGGGTTTTTTTTTTTGCTTTTTGGGTCATACTCAGTGATTCTCAGGGGGTTACTCCTGGCTCTGCACTCAGGAATTACTCTCGGTGGTGCTCGGAGGACCATATGGGATGCTGGGGACCAACCTTGGTTGACCATGTGCAAGGCAAATGCCCTCCCTGAAGTACTATTGCTCTGGCCCAATTATATTTAAAAGTTTCAGGTATACCTACTTTTGCCTTTTATTTACCTTTTAAAGCAGCATATTCATTAATTCCCTTATTGTGCCTGAAATTAAATGTGGGGCCCTCTCCATGAGCTGAGTGCTGTCCTGTGCAGTCACAGTCCAAGCTTGCTTTTTGGTTTTAAAATGCTTTTGATTTGGCATCAAGGCCGTGCTGGTGAGGACCTAGAGATTCTTTCCCTCGGGAGGAGGAGCGAGTTCTGGTCTCAACTGTGAGCATTTTTGTGAACATTTCCCACTGCCAATTGCTTTCTGCCTGCTGTGGCCCAGCGCTGCTGAGCTGAGGGGTCGGCTGCAGCGCTGCCAGGTGCCTTTTTCACTTTGCACCTCCCGTGGTTAGTAATTTTTCACTTTCCACAAGTAGAGAAGCAATATGACCACAAATGCAGCTTTTCTGTGGCTGGAGAGAGAACATAGTGCGCAGTGTACTCAGCCCACCATGGCCCACCCAGACTCCATCCTGGTGCCAGAGTCCCCTGAGCCCCCAGAGATGAGCAGAACCAGGAATGACCCCAAAAACAAATCCCCCCCAAAAAGAAAAATATCCTTGCAAAATGCAGAGTTTAGCTCCACAGTTAATAAATCCTGTCCCTGTAGCATCAGAAACAATGACTCAAGATGGCTGTAGCCGTCTGACTTGTGTGAGCTCCCCTTTTTTCCCTTGTGATGACTTGGGTCAGTTTGGCAGCGTTTCCTCTTCTTCTTCTTTCTCCTCTTCCTTCTTTATCCTTCTTTCTCTTCTGGCTCTGCACTGAGGGATTGATCCTGGCAAGACTCAGGGATGGAACTCTGCTCAGGGCTCCTTTCTCCTGGCTCTCACCTCTCCACATTCCTTTCTGTTAGATTCCACTGGTAGGAAAGAGTAGAGCAGCAAGAACACGACTATTTAGAGACACTTGCCATTTGTATTTGTTTATTTTGGTGTTTGTGCCACACCCAGCAGTGCTCAGGGCCTACTCCTGGTTCTACATTCAGGGATCACTTTGTAATGGGATGCTGTTGAAGGCAGGATACTGGGTCAGCTGTGCTCAAAACAAGTGCCCTGCCCACTGTGATAGTTCTCTAGCCCCTGTCACTGTCTGTCACTGTCATCCCATTCTTCACCAATTTGCTTTCGAGTGGGCACCAGTAATGTCCCTATTCGTTGGGAATGAGGTCCATTATTGTTACTGTTTTGGGCATATCAAATACACTATGGTAGGTTGCCAGGCTCTGCTGTGGCTCTGGGTTCATCCCAGTCTTTTTTCTATGTCAGATCATCAACCATCCAGGCGCACAGGGCAGAGCCCTGGGTGTATATACATGCCTGTCTCCTGTCTGCCACCTACTGATGTAGCCAGCACAGCCACACCTGCAACCTCGAGGGGCAGGCTGGCCCCTATAGTTTTTAAAAATAATAACAGGTTTTCTACTTTTACATAACTGGAGACTGGGGCAAAGAATAAAGTTTCCACATGCACATGCTTGTCTCTGGAGTAGAGAATAAAGCATACTCATGCACCCTCATGTCTGTTGCTGCCTATTTCCGTGTTTCAGGTTGGGCTGGTGCATGCAGTGTGAGCATTCAAAAATCTTAAAATTTAATGAGGCAATCCTGAAATATAGTTTACTTTTATGTGGCAGCTTATTTTTTAATGGAGGAAAGAATCCTGCAGAACTGGGAGTGATATATTAGGTATATGTTTAGTATAAGCATTTGAACACATAGTGCCTGAGTATGGGACCTGTGAGAGAGTGTGGCAGGTGCTGGATTTCAGTCGTGGGAATGTGTCTGCCCATATTTGGAATAACTTTAAAGCTGTTTCTTCATGAAGTATCCCAAGTCATGGCCATGTTTTTTGTTTCTCTTGTAGAGTATCAAGGGCACAGAACATCAGCTAAATATCTTGTCTCAACTGCTTGGATGGCTGACTTCAGGAGCAGAGTGTAGCTCTTTATTCATTCTGAGTTTTCATTTTATTTATTTATTATTTTTATTTATTTGCTTTTTTGGGTCACACCCTGCGATGCTCAGAGGTTACTCCTGGCTCTGCACTCAGGAATAACTCCTGGTGGTTCTGGGGACCCTATGGGATGCCTGGGATCAAACCATGGTCAACCATGGTCTAGGAAAATGCCCTACCCATTGTACTGTTGCTCTGATTTTTAAATTTTTTTTTATTATACCACTGTGAGACATACAATTAAAAATGTGTTTATAATTGGTTCTTGGTAATACAGTATTCCAGCACCCATCCCTCCACCAGTGCCCCATTCCCACCACCAATGTACCCACACCCTCTCCTGCCCACCCCCCAGGCTGCCTCAATAGCAGGTACCCCCGTTTCTTTCTCTCTCTGTCTCTCTCTCTGTCTCTGCATCTCTCTCCCTCTTCTTTTTACACAATGTGGCTAGGCCTGCAGATATTTAGAGTTTATCATTTAAGTCCCTTTGTGTATATTCAATGGTGAGTTCTAGCCTGACATTACCATTTCCCATACTTAGTAAAACATTTGTATCTATTTATATCCCATTAATGAATGCAGTCATTCTATATCTGTCCTTTTCCTTCTGACAAATTTCACTCAGCATGATAGTCTTCGTGTCCATCCATTTGCAGGTAAATTTCATAATTTTGTCTTTTCTGACAGCAGCATAGTATTCCATAGCGTAGATGTACCACAGTTTCTTTAGCCAGTCTTCTGTTCTCGGGCACTGAGGTTGTTGAGATTCTAGCTATGGTGAATAACACAGCGATGAATAACGAAGTACAGATAGTGTTTCTGCCATGTGTTTTTGGATCTCTAGGGCATATTCCCAGAAGTGGTTTTGCTGGATCAAATAGAAGCTCAATATCTAGTTTATGGAGGAATGCCCATATTGTTTTTCCAAAAGGGCTGGACTAATCGGCACTCCCTCCAACAGTGGATGAGAGTCCCTTTTTCCCGCATCCACACCAGCACCTGTTGTTCTTGCTGTTTTGGATGTGTGCCAGTCTCTGTGGTGTGAGATGGTACATTATTGTTGTTTTGATTTGCATCTTCCTGATGATTAAAGATGAAGAGCACTTTTCATATGACTCTTGGCTATTCGAACTTCTTCTTTTTGGAAGTTTCTGTTCATTTCTTCTCCCCACTTTTTGATGGGGTTGCCTGTTTTTTTTCTTGTGAAGTTCTACCAGTGCCTGATATATCCTGGATATTAACCCCTTGTCAGATGGATATTGGGTGAATATTCTTTCCTACTCTGTGGATTGTCTTTGTATTTTGGCCACCGTTTCTTTTGAGGTGTAGAAGCTTTTCAATTTTATATAATTGTATTTGTTTATCTTTTGCATTTGTCAGTGGTGTTTTATCTTTGAAGATGCTTTTAGTTTTGATGTCGTAGAGCGTTTTCCCTATGTTTTCTTTGATGTATCTTATAGATTTGTGTCTGATGTTGAGATTTATAATCCATTTTGATCAGACTTTTGTGGATGGTGTTAGAAGTAGGTCTAAGTTCATTTTATTACATGTTTTCCCAACACCATTTGTTGAAGAGGCTTTCTCTGCTCCACTTAATATCTTTTGCTCCTTTATCAAAAATTAAGTGATTTTATGTTTGAGAGTGTGTTTCAGGATATTCAGTTCTATTCCATAGGTCTATGGGTCTGTCTTTATACCAATACCACACTGTCTTAATTACAACTGCTTTATAGTAGAGTTGAGGTTGGAGAAAGTGATACCTCTCATCTTCTTTTTCCCAAGGATTGTTTTAGCTATTTGTGGGGGTTTATTATTCCATACAAATTTCAGGAGTATTTATTCAATTTCTTTGAAGAACATCATGGGTATCTTTATAGGGACTGCATTGAATCTGTATAAAGCTCTAGGGAGTATTACCATCTTGACAATGTTAATCCTTCCAATCTATGAGCAGGGAATGTGTCTCCATTTCCTCAGGTCCTCTTTTATTTCCTGAAGTAATGTTTTGTAGTTCTCTGTGTAGAGATCCTTTACATTCTTTGTCAAACTGATCCCTCGGTATTTGATTTTCTGTGTTGCAACTGTGAATGGGAGTTTTTTTTTTTTTTTTTCTTTTTTGGGTCGCCCCCGGCAATGTTCAGGGTTTATCCTGGCTCTGCACTCAGGAATTACTCCTGGCGGTGCTCGGGGGACCATATGGGATCAAACCCAGCCTGGCATGAACCAGCTGCGTGCAAGGCAAATGCCCTACCTGCTGGACTATGTCCCTTTCTTCTGTTTCGTTGTTTGCATAGGAAGTCCATTGACTTTTGGGTATTGATTTTGTACCCTCCCACTCTACTATAGGAATGTATTATTTCTGAGAGCCTCTTGGTAGAGAATTTAGGGTTTTCTAGGTATATCATGTCATCTGCAAATAGTGACAACTTGGCTTCTTCCTTTCTTATTTGGATGCCCTTAATGTTTTTTTTTCTTCCCTGATTGCTATTGCAAGTACTTCCAGTACTATATTGAATAGAAGTGATGACAGTGGGCAGCCTTGTCTTGTCCCTGATCTTAAGGAGAAGGCTTTCATTTTTTCCCCATTGAGAATGATGCTCGCTGTGGGCTTGTAGTATATGGCCTGGATTATATTGATGAAGGTTCCTTCAATTCTCCTTTTTTGGAGAGTTTCTATCATGAACGGGTGTTGAATCTTGTCAAATGCTTTCTCTGCATCTATTGATATGATCATATGTTTTTATTTTTCTTTTTATTGATGTGATGTATTATGTTGTTTGACTTGTGAATGTTGAACCATTCTTGCATTCCCGGGATAAATCCCACTTGGTCATGGTGTACAATCTTTTTGATGACTCTTTGGATTCTATTTGCTAGTATTTTATTGAAGATCTTAGCACCAGTGTTCATCAGGGAGATTGGTCTCTAGTTTTCCTTTTTTATGACATCTCTGTCTGCTTTGGGAATAAGGGTGATGTGCCTTGTAGAAGCTATTTGGGAGTATTTCTCTTTCTTCAATTTCCCGGAAGAGCTTGAAAAGGATTAGAATAGGTCCTCTTTAAAGGTTTTGTAGAATTCACTGGTGAATCCATATGGACCTGGGCTTTTGTGTTTGGGCAGAGTTTTGATTACCAATTCCATCTCCTTGATGGTGATAGGGTTGTTGAGGTATTCCAAATCTTCTTGTTGCAGACTTGGGGAGACTATAGGAATTCAGGAATTTGTCCATTTCTTCTAGGTTCTCTTGTTTTGTGGTGTACAGACTCTCATAGTAATCTTTGTTGATTTTTTGAATTTCTGTGGTTTCTGTTGTGATGTCCCCTTTTTCATTTCTGATTCTATTTATTTGTGTTCTCTCTTTTCCTTTTTTTCACAAGTCTTGCAAGTGGTTTGTCAATCTTGTTTATTTTTTCAAAGAACCAACTCTTGGTTTCGTTGATCTTCTGGATTGTTTTTTGATATTTCATCTCATTGATTTCCAGTCTAAGTTTTATTATTTCTTTCTTCCTTCCTAGGCTAGGCTCCTTTTGCTGATCACTCTCTAAGGTCTTAAGTTGTGAAATCATACTGTTTATGATTGGCCTTTTCCTCTTTTCTGATGAATGCTTGAAAAGCTATGAACTTGCCTCTTAACACTGCTTTCACTGAACCCACAGGTTCTGGTAATTCGTGTCTTCAGGTCATTTGTTTCCAGGAATTTTTTGGATTTCCTCTTTGATTTCTTTGTATAACTTGCTGGTTGTTCAGCAGTGAGCTGTTTAGTTTCCAGGTGCTTGGTATTATTCTCTGTGTTTGTATACAATTAACTTTTATTTTCAGTGTAATGTAGTCTGAAAACATAATTGACACAATTTATATTTTCTTGACTTCATGGAGGTGTGATTTATGCCTCAGCATGTGATCTATTTTGGAGTATGTTCCATGTGCGCTGGAGAAGAAAGTGCATTCAGCGTTTTGGTGATGAAATGCCCTGTATATGTCTACCAGCCCTCTTTCTTCCATCTCTTCTTCTAAGGCCAATATTTCCTTGGTAAGTTTCAATCTTGTTGATCTATCCAGAGTTAATAGAGCAGTGTTGAAGTCTCCAACTACAATTGTGTTGCTGTCAATGTCTTCTTTCAAGTCGATTAGTAGTTGTTTTAGGTATTTTTGCTGGCCCCTCGTTGGGTCCATAAATGTTTAGTAGTTTAATTTCTTCCTGATATATGTATCCTTTGATTATTAAGAAGTGACTTTCACTGTCTCTTCTGACCTTTTTCAACCTGATGTCTATGTTGTTGTATATCAGTATGGCTACCCCAGCATTTTTGGAGGGATTGTTTGAGTGAAGGATTGTTTTCCAGACTTTTACTTTGAGCCTGTCTTTGCTCTGATTGTTCAGGTGTGTTTCTAGAAGGCAGCAGAATGTCGGATTCAATTTTTTGATTCATTTTGCCACTTTGTGTCTCTTAACTGGTGCATTTAGACTGTTGTCATTGAGAGAGATTATTGTCAAGGGATTTTGTGCCATCTTTCTGTATAGGTTTGTTGTTCTTTTGTGTTTTGTCTTGTCTTAGAATAGCTCTTTTAGACCTTCTTTTAAGTTTGGTTTTGAGGTTACAAAGTTTCTAAGCTGTTGTTTATCCAAGAAGCTGTGTATCTGTCCTTCAAATCTGAGTGAGAGTTTAGCCAGATAAAGAATTCTTGCTGAGGCATTCTTTTCATTAAGCTTTTTTGCTATATCCTACCACTGCCTTCGGGCTTGGAGGATCTCTTCTGAGAAGTCTGCTGAAAGTCGAATGGATGCTCCTTCTTTATACAATTTCCTTCTTTGATCTTGCTGCCTGAAGAATTATGTCTCTGTCTAAGGCATCCATTACTTTGACTAGAATGTGCCTTGGGGTCTTTCTATTGGGGTCTCTTCTTGCTGGTATGTGTCAGGCTTCTTGGATCTGGATGCCTTCATCCTTTAACTCGGGGAAATTTTTAGCAAGGATGTTTTTAATTATTTTAATTTCCTTGGGGTTACTTTCCTGTCCCTCTGGGACTCCGATAATTCTTATGTTGTTCCTCCTGGATTCATCCCAATGTTCTCTGTTCAGCTGCTGATTCATTTTCCCGTCTTTTTTCCATCTTATGTAGTTCTCTGAGTGCTTTCTGCAGCTCATCCTCAGTCTCACTTATTCTCTCTTCTTCTGCTGTCATCCTATTGTTGAGAGCCCCTACTGTGTTTTTCATTTCATCTACTGAGTTTTTTTAGTGATGATATTTCTATTTGCATTTTTCTCATTTCTGCTCTCATTTCCTCCCATAATATATTGACTCCCCATTCCACTGCTTCATTTATGTCCTCCTGTATTTTATTGGACATCTGTTCCATTTTTTCATTGAGCTCGTTAAACATCCTAACCATTTCTTCTCTGAATTCTTTGTCAGAGAGATTATGCACATATGCATTCTTTTTCGAGACTTCAGGGTTGGTTTCTTCATCGGTTCTTCGAACTGGGGATTTGCGTTGTTTCCCCAAGGTGCTGCAGTGTTGGGTGATGGATTCCTCTGGGGTACTGTTTATTTTTCTTGAAAGTATTTACTTCCCTTTTGTCAAATTTACTTGTTTTTGTATTAATATGTGGCCATGTGAGTGGCCGCCTCACTGACTAGCCACACCCCCCAGGAGGGTACATGAGGCAGGAGCAGACCAGGGTGAGAGTTCAAAATGTCCGTTTACTTCTGCTTCCGCTTGGACTTCTAGGGTTGTAGTTTCTCCATCTGCCGGAGGCTCTGCCATCACCCCACATGTCTGCCCGGTCAGCCACGCACCCATGTTGTTGCTCTGATTTTTAAAATGATTTCATTTCCCATACCCTACCCTACTTTTATTTATTTATTTATTTACTTATTTATTTCTGTCACTGTCTTCCCATTCATCATCGATTTGCTCAAGCGGGCACCAGTAGCATCTCCATATGTCCTCTCTCATGCTAGTAGAGCCCAAGGGCATCTGCTTGCTCCAGGAACATAAAGAGCCTCAAACCATTCCATCAGGTCATGGGGATGAGGTCTATAATTGTTACTGGTATTTGGCATGTCAAATACGACACGGGAGGCTTGCCAGGCTCTGCTGTGAAAGTGGCATTCTCTTGTAGTCATTTATAAATCCAGCATTTATTGATGAACCACGTGGCAGCAAGTGGCCGCACGAGCCGGGCTGTAATCGGCTCTTCTGCTGGATGGAGTTCTGATGACAGGGAATTCCGGATGTGGAAAATGGCAGCCCTCAGGGAAGTGTGGGGTCGTCTGGCTTGTTTTGAGGCTCTGCTGGGGTGGCAGGCCAGGGCTAGAACCCGCCATCCCTCCTGTGTGCCTCACAAGTGGCTTGGCACAGGGAGAGCCTGTAGCCTCTCTGCCCCATGTGTGTGAGCCTTGGATCAACTTACCTGGCCGTACTTGACAAAGACTGCTGCTGGGTGGGTCCGATGAGCCGGGCTGTAATAGGCTCTTCTGCTAGATGGAGTTCTGACGACAGGGAAGTCCAGTTGTGGAAAATGTCGGCCCTCATGGAGTGGGGGGTTGTCTGGCTTTTTGTGAGGCTCTGCTGGGGTGGCAGGCCAGGGCTAGATCCCACCATCACTCCCAGGTGCCTCATGAGCAGCTGGGCACAGGGAGAGCCAGTAGCAGCTTTGCCCCATATCTGTGAGTCTTCATGCTTCTGAGGGCTATGTTTGCAGTCACTCATCATGAATGCTGCCTGCCTAGGGCCATGCACAGTCACTCACTCAGCTCTGCCCTGTGACAGTCATGGTGCTGCTGTGTCACTTTGTTGGTCCTAGTGCTTCTCATGGCTTCTGTGTCCCAGCTGTGCTGCTCACACTAATTTCTTCTCCCTGCAGCCACATTTCTTGCCTGGTGCTTGCTCCGTTATGATGCTCGCGTTCTTGGTTGTGGTGGGCTGGAAAGCATTTGCAGCACTGGGGATCACAGACTGCAGAACTGTGCCTGTGTGGGCACAGGGACTGAACGCTGACCATATGCTTTTTTTTTCTTTTTGGGTCACATCCGGCAATGCTCAGGGGTTATTCCTGGCTCTGCACTCAGGAATTACTCCTGCTGGTGCTCAGGGGACCATATGGGATGCCAGGGATCGAAATTGGGTTGACCATGTACAAGGCAAATGCCCTATCCACTGGACTATCGCTCTTGCCCCATTGACCATACGCTTTTAATGTGCCATTCCTGTGGACCTCAGCAGACAGCAGGCACAATGTGTGTGGGTGACAGGGTTTCATTATGGAGAGAGTGGGGCCATGCCTAGCAGTGCTCAGGGATCACTCTTGCAGAGATTGGGGGACCATGTGCAGTGCCAGGAATCGAACTGGGGTCATCTGCATCCAAAGCAAGTGCCTAAGCTTCTGTTGTTTCTTTGCCCCCTCATTATATAAATATATATTTAAATATATATTTAATACTA
The DNA here is from genome assembly GCA_021461705.1 of Cryptotis parvus. Lineage (NCBI taxonomy): Eukaryota > Metazoa > Chordata > Mammalia > Eulipotyphla > Soricidae > Cryptotis > Cryptotis parvus. The sequence goes on from JAJIBD010011896.1 coordinate 12,596, forward strand.
AATATAATAAATCTATATATTTTAATAAAGTTTGGAGAACTGTCTGCCATACAGGCAGACTGTTGTGGGGGGGCGGGTGGTGTGAGGGAAACTGGGGACACTGGTAATGAGAAATATGCACTGGTGAAAGGATGGTTTTTGGAACATTGTATGATTGAAATCCTATCGTGAACAACTTTGCAACTGTGTCTCAGTACTTTAATTTGAAAAATGAATGAAAGAGAAAAAATTGGCTTGCAGTATTATTACTAATGAATTCTCATAGTATAATTCCGACCTTATACCCGTCACCAGTGTCCCCACCTCCCTTCCCTCCCGCTCTCCCACTCCTCATTTCTCCTGTACCCCAACTCAGTTGTGTGGATCATTTCTCTCATTATGTTGCCTTGGGAAACTCTGTTGCTGCCTTGTTGTGTATATCTTTTATTTTTTTTTATTATACCACTGTGAGATATCACTTTCGTATCACTTGTTTTCCCATTGATCAGCGAATTGCTTGAGTGGGCACCAGTAACATCTCCATATGTCCTGTCACATGCTATTGTAGCCCAAGGGCATCTGCTTGCTACAGGAACATAAAGAACCTCAAACCATTCCCTCAGGTCATGGGAATGAGGTCTATAATTGTTACTGGTATTTGGCATGTCAAATACGACATAGATAGCTTGCCAGGCTCTACCGTGCGGGTGGAATACTCTTGTAGTCACCTCTAATGTCAAGCATTTATTGATAACCGGGCTTGTGATGAGCTCTTCTGCTGGGTGGAGCTCTGACAAGTGGGGAGTCCAGATGTGGAAAATGGAGGCCCTCATTATGTGGGGGTTCCTCTGGCTTCTTGAGAGGCTCTGCTGGGGTGGTGGGCCAGGGCTAGAACTTGTCTTCCCTCCCGGGCGCCTCGTGATCAGCTGGGCACAGGGAGAGCTAGATCTCAATATCTGCCACATAATATGATCTACAGTTACAAAAGTGTTCATATTTGGGTTTCAGTCATCCAGTGTTCCAGCACCCATACCTCCACCAGTACCCATTTCCCTCCACCAATGTCCCTTGATTACCCCCCCCCGCCCAGCCTGCGTCTTTGGCAGGCCATTTCTCTTTCTCTCTCTCTCTCTCTCTCTCTCTCTCTCTCTCTCTCTCTCTCTCTCTCCTCTTACATATTGTGACTTGCAATACATACATTTAGAGGTTAGCATGTGTATCCTTTTGCCTACTTTCAATGCTCAGTTCTACACTGGTATTATCATTTACAATAATTATTAGTAAACTGTTCCTTTCTCTGTATTACCTAACCCCTGACTCCCACACATTTTCAGTAGGTTCTACCCACTGACAAGACCTCCTGATCTGTGTTTTGTCTGGCCTTGTATATTGGTATCATTCTATTTTTCATATCCTGCAAATAAATGCAGTCATTCTATGTCTGTCATTTTCCCTCTGGCTAATTTCACTCAGCATGATCCTTTCCATGTCCATCCATTTATAGGCAAATTCCATAACTTCATTTTTCCTAACATCTGCATAGTGTTCCATCATTTAGATGTACCACAGTTTCTTTATCCAGTCATCAGTTCTCGGGCATGCTGGTTGTTTCCAGATTCTGGCTATTGTGAATAGTGCTGCTATGAACATAAAAGTGCAGATGGTGTTTCCACTTTGTGTTTTTGGCTTCCTAGAATATATTTCAAGAGTGGTATGGCTGGGTCAAACAGGAGCTCAATACCTGTTCTTTGGAAGAATATCCATATTGTTTTCCAAAAGGCTGTTCCAGTCAACATTCCCACCAGCAATGATGAGAGTCCCTTTCTCCCTTGCTATGTATCTCTGAACCCCACATATGAGAGAGATCATTCTGTATGTTTCCCTCCTTCTGACTTCACTCAGGATGATCTCCTCTATTTCCATCCATGTTACTGCAAATTGCATGACTTTGTTCCTTCTTAGAACTGCGTAGGATTCTACTGTGTATATATACCATAGCTTCTTGGTCCATACATTCATAGTTGGGCATTTATGTTGCTCCCATGTCTTGGATATTGTACTGAGTGCAGTGATGAACATAGGTGTGCATAGATCCTTTCAAATTATGTTTCTGTGTTTTGGGGATAGATGATGGAGTGTTATTGCTGAATCTTATGGGAGTTCTATTCCTACTTTTTTTGGAGAAATCTCTTTGATTGGGTCTTAAGAAGAATGAGGTTATACAGCTAAGCTAAAATTATTGTTATTCTTTTTATTTTATTCTCCTAAATAAGATAAAATTTCTCCAGATTTTCATGAGCATATGATATTACTATGTAAAATTTTTTTAATTTGATAAGGAAATACAAAGCTGTGTTATTTCCCCCTCAGTTTATAATATTGAGTTTTTGAATTATGTTTTTGAAATTTAAAGTTTTAGACTTCTTTATAATGGTAATGATTCCTTCTTACGTGCATCTCCAAGTTGATCCACCACTTAATTCTCATGTACTTGGTACCTTTAACTACACCAAGAATAGTACCAGGAAGGCATATTTGGGGCCAGTTAGTAGGGTGTTTGCCTTTCATGAGGTCAAACTGGGTTTGATCCCCAGCACACCATGTAGTCCTGAGCCCTGCCAGGAGCCCTAAGAGGGACTTAGAGCCACTGTTGGGTGTGACTCTAAAACAAAATAAAAATGCACATTTGATGTTTAAGAGTTATAGTACTCACCAGTTTTCAAAGAAAGTACTTATATAATGTGAGGAATAGATTATTTGGTTAAAAAATGTTTTCTGGTTTGGCAAGTCTGCCAAAGGCATGAAATAGATAACTATTAAATACATATTTTGTATACATGTATTTATAAAATACATACTTATTTTTACTTAGAAGAAACTATTGCCAATAGACAGGTGAGTGAGCCCTGGAATCTGGTCCTTGCACCCCCTGAGTCGGCTGTATGCTGCAGCCCTGAGGCATTCTGGTGCACACCTTAAGTCTAGGGGCCTAACATCCAGCTGGTGGAGCTGCTCTGGGACCCACTGGGCTCAGAAGTGTTTGCCGCTTTGGTTATGCCATTCCCACATCTGCAGTTGTCTCTCCCATGGATGTCCTGATAAAGCACTGCAGAGTATCTGTAAAGTTCTCTGAAGCTGGAGTGTGTATCTGGAAGGCCACATAGTATCTGTAAAGCTCTCCAAATCTGGAGTGCATGTTTGGAAGGCTCTGCTCTGAGGGATCACAGTGCCTGGAAGAATCGAACGGCTCTCTAGCAAGGCAGCTTTCATCCTCGAGCCCAGGAGATGCAGAATCTTCTCAGACCTAACATTCATTTGGAGTTGAACACATCGCCTTTGCATCCTTGTTCCGCGAGGTCATGAGCCTGATGTAGTGCTCCTGGTGCTTTGGATTGCATTTGGCACGTCAGTGATCATGTTGGCAGTGTGGCAGTTGCTGAAGACAGCCAGGAATATTATGGCTTCCAGGCAAGCATGTGTGGGGTCTTCTGCCTGGTCACGCCCATCCCTCCTCTCTGAAATACTGGATACTGTAAGATAGTATGTAGTAAACACTGATTACCAAATTCCAGTGTTATAAAATCCATCATAGTTCTAAATGTGCTTTTAAAATGCCAGCACATGAGGGCTTGAGTAATAGAACAGCTGGTCGGGCACTTGCCTTAAATGTGGCCAACCAGCTTGAATCCCCAGGACCTCATATGTCCCTTGAGTCCTGTGGGGTGGGGGTTGTGATCCCTGAGTGCAGAGTCTGAACACCTCTAGGTCAGCACCCCACCCACTGGAGAAGGCCAGCACAAATCTATCCTTAGTACAGAGAAACAAAAATTGGAATGAAATTTGGCATATGAGAAAACATTGCTTTTAAAATATTTTTATCTGATCTCATCTCTCTCCCTGCGCCCTCCCATTTGTTTTCCAACAGTTTTTCCCAACAATCCAGTTGGCTTCTGAGATAGAATCTTAGCATAAATTCACACAGCTCATTAGATTAATTTATAAACTTTAATTTAAGAGGTTTGCAAACCAATAATTTATTCTTAAGTGTGAGTTTACATCTGAGAAGTCATAGCTGGGACTAAATGGGACTGGAGGCTCTCTGCCAGGCATGTGCCTCTGGAGACCTTTGGCAGCTGAAGTCTGGCTCCAGTTTCTTTGCTCGGAGAGATTGAGATAGTACGGGGCTTTGGCTGAGAGATGGGGCTGGGGACAGACATCTCCACAGCAGACCAGAAAGGAGAAAGGGGGAGCACGTGTGCAGAGACTTCTGCTACCTGGAGATTAGTGTAGAGCCCTGAGACCCGTGGGCGAGGGCGGCCTCTCTTCTTCCTCCCCTAAGGCTAGCGGTACTGACCCCACAGGCTCTGCTTGGCCATAGGACCAGGTACCTGGAGCCGAGCTAGCTGGAACAGTGCTCTTTCTCCCAGCATTGGCCTCAGCCTCTGCCACATGCCCTCACGTCTGTTGTGTGTAAACCGTGGCACTGGCATTACCTTTTTCTGCCTTGTGAACCTGTGACCTTCAGCTGCCTGCTCTTTTAAATGATGGGAAGGAACGAGATTTTTTTTTAGTGAAAACTCGTGGGTTATAACTAGCTGATAGTTTGCTGTCCTATTGGGCTTTGGATTAATGACCTGTGAATTACTGCACCTTGAATTTCTAAGTCTCCTCTGTGATTTGGCCTTAGAGAGAAACTCTTGGGATTTGATGATTTTATACTTTCCCTCTGCAGTTCTTATATGATGAGAAAGATTGTGATCATTTACTTTTTTATTCCTATTATTAAATATTTAGGGACGGCAGCTCCTGCATTTTTTTTAAATACAGATGGTGGAAGATTACAAACTTATTTCATGAGTTCTGAAAAAATATTTTCTTCCAAGTTTTCTGAATTTTGAATTTATTTCTTTTTATTACTTTTATATGCTTGTATAATACCTTAGTATTTTAATACAAAGTACACTATACAGAACCATTTCATATATCATTTATTTTTCAAATAATATATATTTGAAAATATAGAAACTGCAGATCTGTAATATGGAGGACTTTAAGATAATTTTTTACTGTTCAGCTTAAAAGAAAAATGACACATTATGTAACACAACTTATTTAAAATATTCCCACCTGGAGCTGAAGACATAGTACAGCGGGTAGGGTATTTGTTTTGCAAGCAACTGATCCAGTTTCAATCCCTGGCACTGCACAGTTATCTACATCCCACCAGGAATGATCCTTGAGCATAGAAACTGGAGTCAGCCCTGAGCAACACCAGGTGTAGCCCTAAATGTGCTCCTTCCACTGACCCACCCCGGCCCAATATTGCCACTTAGTAAAAAATGTTATTCAAGTTGGAACAGGCAAAGTCTGACACACATTCACACATTTTACAGTGGCAGCTCCTTACCTTTGTGACACTTGGCAGTTATGGGAAAAGTTTGGAGTGCCGATGGAATCTGGCCTCTTTTCAGAATGGGACTTGGTGTGATCCAGGGTACTTGTGCTGGGCATTTCAGCCTGAGAACTAGGCCTCATGCAGCTGGCTTCCCTGATTCCTGGTCAGAGCCATTTTGGCCCCTTTTAGTCATCTCTGAGCTGTAAGAGTGGTCCACAGGCTCACACTGGGAGAGCTGCATGTAGACTCAATTTTTGGCCGTACCTGGCAGTGCTCAGGGCTTACTCCTATCTTTGTGCTCAGGGATCACTACTGGTGGGCTTGGGGGCCATATGAACTCTGGGGGTCAAACCTGGGTTGGCCCTCTTTATTGTATTCTCTCTCTGGCCCAGACCGTGAAGACTATTAAATGGATCCCCAGGGGGCCTTGATGAGGCTCTTGCACAGCTCTGATCCCCCCTGACTGGCTGGGTAGTCTTTGCAAAGTCATAGTCATTCTATGTGGTCATCAGTTTCAGCAGTAAGGTGTGCTCTCTTTCCTCAGAGGTGCAGCCCATGTTTTAGAGGCTCACTCACACTTTCAGAGATCGCCAGATAGACACACACACACACACACACACACACACACACACACAGTCATTATCCTGAGGGCATCTCATTAGATGTTATGCCTTTTCCTCTTCATAATAACTTAGGTAAAGCCAGGTCTCTGTGGCTGACCATCAGTGACTTGGTCACTGTGGAGTGAGTGACAAAGGGAAAGCTCCGTCACCATCTTCATCTTTCTCGAAATAGAATTACTTTCTGATCCTCTCTGTTCACTGATGTTTCTAAAGTCATGTAATGGTGTCTACTTTGACTATCCTAAATAACAGTTTTTAGGTGTGTCCTGTTATTTATATTCTTAACTCAGTATTCAAAAGGATGTTGAGGGACTGGAGAGACAGGACAGTGGGAAGGAGCTTACTTTGGATAGGGAAGACCTGGGTTTAATCTCAGGAACCCCATATGTTCCCCGAGCACCACCAAGATTAATTCCTGAGTGCAGACCCAGGACCAAATCCTGAGCATTGCCAACCATAGCCCCCAAAATAAAAGGAAGTTGAAACTGAAGCTAGGTTAGAAAAATTGACTTCTAAAGTATGTTCTAGTGCTCAGTCAGTCCCTCGCATCATCTGAAAATCACAGCTTTTTTTTGTATCAACATGAGATAGACAGCTACAAAGGTGTTCATGGCTGGGTTTCAGTCATACAGTGTTCCAGCACCCATCCACAACCAGCACACGTTTCCCAATACCAGTGTCCCCAGTTCCTCTTGCCCCCCTCCAGCCCCCTCCAGCATCTTTTCTCTCTCTATCTGTCTCCCTCTCTCTTTCTCTCTTTCTCCCTCTCTCCCTTCTTTCACATATAATGGTTCGCAATACATACACTGAGAGCTTATATGTATATTATCCCTTTACCTGCTTTCAATACTCAGTTCAGGTCTAGTGTTACCATTCCCAGCTATTATTGACAAACTGGCCCCTTGTCTGTCTGACCTTGTCTCGTCGTCTCTGCTGTCTGCCCTTGCTGTCTGTCCCTTGTCTGTCTGTCTCTGTCCCCACACACTTGTGGTAGATTCCAACAATTGGCAAGTCCCACTGGCCGCTGTTTTTCCTCACCTTAGATATTAGTCTCATACTATTTTTTTTAGTTTCTGCAAATGAATATCACTTGATCACTAGATCACTTGAATCCGTTATTCATCGATTTGCTCGAGTGCGCACCAGTAACATGTCCATTGGACCCTATCACGTGCCAATGTAGCCCAATGGCATCTGGTTGATTCAGGAATATGAAGAACCTCAAACCATTCCTTCAGGGTCTTTACAAGGAAGTCTGACCATCTTGTAGGTGGGCGGCCACTTGATCTTTTGACATCCCTTGGGATCCAGTCGGTAATGGCTCTAGTCCAGCGGTTGTCTCCAAATCGCATTACATGTCCAGCCCATCTGATTTTCGATGCCTTGGCAAACGAGACAGCATCCCTGACTCTGGAATAGCGACGGAGGTCAGAACTCCGGATTCCTTCTCTCACTTGAGTGAGGCGTGATATTCCAAGCATAGCTCTTTCAATTCCTCTCTGGGAGACCCAAATAACATTCTCATCCTGCTTTCGTAGGGCCCAGGTCTCTGAGGCGTATGTTAATGCAGGGAGAAAGGTGGAGTCAAAGAGATGTGCCCAGAGCCGGAGGTTCTTTGTCCTTTTTAGCTATTTTTTTTCGATGCCTTTGAAGGCATTCCATGCTGCTCTCTTCCTCCTGCGCAGCTCAGGTTTTAGGTCATTCATCATGTTGACTTCTCGACCTAGGTACACATAATCAGCATTCAGAGATATTTGTTCCATTGAGAGTGGTTCTTCATTTTTCATAAACATAGTTTTCTTTAGATTCAGCTGTAGACCTATCATTCCACAGTCTTGTCAAGTCAGCCAGCATTTGTGCCGCTTGGCTAATATTTGGTGTTATTAGAACGATGTCATCAGCGAAGCGGAGGTGGTGTAGTTGCCGACCATCTATCTTCACTCCCATTCCTTCCCATTCTAATTGTCGCATGATGTTCTCGAGGGTGGCGCTGAAGAGTTTTGATGAAATGGTATCACCCTGTTGAACCCCTCTTTTGACATCAATGATCACTTCCTTGCAGAATGGTGAGATCCTGGTGGTGAAACCATAATACAGCTCATGAAGGATCTTGATGTATTGGGTTTGAACACCCTGTTTAGCTAGGGCTTCGATAACCACTTCAGTCTCCACAGAATCAAAGGCTTTCTTTAAATCAATGAACGTGAGACAGAGCGGCATCTTGTACTCCCTACAAACCTCAATGAGCTTGGTTACTGTGTGGATATGGTCAATTGAGTTGAATCCTTTCTGGAAGCCAGGTTGCTCGCATGGTTGTCCTTCATCTAGTGTTCTGCCAATCCTGTTCAGGATGACTCGTGTAAACAGCTTGTAGATGACGGACAACAGGCAGATGGGGCGATAGTTGCCAATGCCATGATTTCTCCCTTCTTGAACAGTAGAACTGTCCTGCTGGTTTTCCATTGGCGGGCACCTTGCATTCGGACAGGTAGTGTGTGAAGAGCCGAGATAGTGTATTGATGAGTACCGATGGCAGATTCTTCAGGTGTTCGGTCTGACTTTGTCTGGGCCTGGTGCTGTTCCCTTCTTTACTGACTTAATGGCATGTTGGATTTCAGAAGGGAGAACGTTGGGAATGACATATCCATCCTGTGGAATTTGGTATGTGGGCAGGTGGACATGGCTATCAAAGAGATCTGAGTACAAGTCATGGATAATCTTCTCCATTGCCTTTCTAGAAGGTGTGATAGATCCATCAGGGCGTCGGAGGGCAGTCATCTTAGTCATTCTATTTCTGTCCTTTTCCTTCTGACTAATTTCACTAAACATGGTATTCTCCATATCCATCCATTTATAGGAAAATTTCAAGACTTCATTTTTCCTAACAGCTGCATAGTATTCCATTGTGTAGATATACCATAGTTTCTTTATCTACTCATCTGTTCTCGGCACTTAAGTTGTTTCCATATTCTGACTATTGTGAATAGTACTGCAATAAACATAAAAGTGTAACTGGTGTTTCCGCTGTTTGTTTTTGGGTCCCCAGGGTATATTCCCAGGAGTTGTATTGCTGGGTCAAATGCAGCTCAATTTCTAGTTTTGGAGGAATGTCCATATTGTTTTCTAAAATGGTTTCACCAGTTAACATTCCTACAACAATGGTTGAGAGTCCTTTTCTCCCGCATTCATGCCAGCTCTTGTTGTTCTTGCTCTTTTGGATAAGTGCCAGTTTGCTTTGATTTGCATCTCCCTGATGATTAGTGATAAAGAACGTTTTTTCATATGTCTTTTGACCATTTGATTCTTTGTTCATTTATTATCCCCATTTTTAATGGGGTTTTTTAATGGCTGGTTTTTCTTTAAGAGTTCTACCAGTGCTTATGTATCTTAGAGATTAACCCCTTACCACATGGGTATTGGGTGAATATTCTTTTCCAGAAATTTATTCTCCTCATTTTTGATGGTGTTGGCTGGCTTTTCTTGTAGAGTTCTACCAGTGCTTTATGTATCTTGGAGATTAACCCCTTACCACATGGGTATTGGGTGAATATTCTTTTCCAGTCCTTGGACTGTCTTTTTTATCTTTGTCACTGTTTCTTTGGAGGTGCAGAAGCTTCTTAGTTCTTCTAGTCCCATATGTTTATCGTTGCTTCCACTTGCTTTGTCAGTGGTGTTTCATCTTTGAAGTTGTCTTTAGCTTCAATGTCGTGGAGGATTTTGCTTATGTTTTCTTTGATGTAGCTTATGGATTTAAGTCTCATGTTAAGATCTTTAATCCATTTTGATCTGACTTTTGTGCATGAAGTTAGAACGAGGCTTGAGTTCATTTTTTTACATGTAGCTTCCCAGCACCACTTGTTGAAAAGGCTTTTCTTGCTCCACTGTGTTTTTTCCCCTATATCAAAGATCAAGCGATGATTGCTTTATAAATTCTAATATATATGAGAATGTATTTCAGGATATTCAGTTCTATTCCATTGATCCACAGGTCTCTTTTTAATTCTGATACCATGCTCTTTTAATTACTACCATTTGTAGTACAGTTTGAAGTTGGGGAAGGTAATGCCTCCAATTTTCTCTTCTTCAAGGATTGGTTTAGGTGTTCCATATGAATTTCAGGTGTGTTTGAGCAATTTCTTTGAAAAATGTCATGGGTATCCTTATAGGGAATGCATTAAATCTGTATAGTGCTTTTGGTGGTATTGCCATTTTGACAGTGTTAATTTCCAATGATGGGGACATGTCTCCATTTCCACATGTCCTTTTTTATTTCTTTTATAAAAAAATTTAAACTGTGACTTACAAATTTGTTCACCATACAGTTGTTTCAGTTACTCAATATTCCAGAACCAGTCCCATCATCAGTGTGCCCTTACTGCCACAAAAGTCCTTAGTTTACCAGTTTACTGGTCACCCCAAGCCTTCTATCTCAGGAGGCACTGTATCACTGTCTTCTGTATATTATCGATTAGCTCGAGCGGGCACCAGTAACATCTCAATATGTCCTGTCACATGCGAGATAGCCCAAAGGGCATCTGCCCGCTCCAGAGACATAAAGAGCCTCAAACCATTCCATCAAGTCATGGGAATGAGGTCCATAATTGTTACTGGTATATGGCACATCAAATACTACATGGATAGCTTGCCAGGCTCTGCCATGCGGAGGCACTAAATCATTATATTTATGTTGCTTATTGCAACAAATATCTCATAATGATGTTGCTAAAGGACATGACCTTTTTTACCAAGCTGTTACAAACAGCTCAGTAACTGTTTGGGTGTGATAGGCTGCTCAGTATCAGCATTGTGTAGCAGTCATGTGCTTCAGGAATTCCAATATTTTTAATGAGGTGATAAAACTGGAGTTAAATTTTTAACTGGGTGGTGGTTTTGGGGCCAAGGTATATCTGCTGGGTCTTCCGGAAGAATAGGGAGGATGAGATGGGGGAAGGTGGCCTATCTTAGTCCATGAAAGCCTGGCAATTTCAGTCACAAAACCCGCATACTTGAGTTGTTCAGCAAATTAATTTCTGGGAGTTGCTCATCTGAGCAGTGGAATACAACCTTGAACACGGTGGTGATTGTGGAGTGTGGAGTTTTCTGCTGCTAGGGTTCTGTTGGGGTTGGGCAGACCCAAACCGTCACACCTCAAGGTGCCCAGTTGAGTCAGCCTGGCAGACCTTGAGCATCTCTACCACTTGTTGATCTCTCTCAAAATTTATATATGAGTTTCGGATAAAGGTCAGTGGGTAAGAGTATTTGGCACCTGAGGTAGTTTGTGAAGATGACTGCTAGACCTTCGAAGCCCAGGGGTGCGGGGGAGGTGGCCCTTTCCTGAGTCCATGAAAGTCTTGAGGTTTGTCACAAAATTTGGATATTTATTTATTTAGGTTATTTAGATTATTTGTTTATTTAGAGATTTATGTTTGAGACTCTAGATCATGGCCAGTGAATGAGTTTCTTACTGTGACTTCTGATCTCCTTCAAAGTTTATTTATGAGTTTTTGGAGTGCGGCCAGTAAATGAGCTTGAATGGTTGAGCCAGAGGAGGTTAGGGGTGGCTCCCACGTGCTTACTTTGGGTGGTTTAACCTCAAGGAAGCACCTTGCCTCCTCATGGATCTCAGTACCTATGCTTCAGTAGTGGTGCTGACTTGGACCAAAAAAAAAAAAAAAACCCTTTGCAGACATTTTAAAGTTCTATCATCACATATAGTGGGGAGAGCTGTGGGAGCTCCTCCATCTGGAGGACACATTACCACCATCATTATATGACCCACTCCGAGCCAGTGGTTCATGGCAGTCAAACAGCCAGTTTCATTTAATGGCGCTTTCCTGAGCCAGAATATCCATGGGGCATCTAATTCACTCACTCAGAAAGTTCCTGGCCTCATTGGCTGTTGGGTGCTCTGAGAGCTATTGCTCCTCTGCGAGCTCTGGTGCCAGCTGCCACACCATCGCCATCTTGCTGTTTTTCTCCTCTTTTATTTCTTTAAAAAAGCATTTTGTAGTTTTCTTTGTACACATCCTTTGCATTCTTAGTTAAGCTGATTCCTAGGTGCTTGATTTTCTGAGGCACAATTTTTTTAAGTATTTTATTATACCATCGTGAGATATACAAATAAAAGATATACAATTAAAAAGTTGATATTTGGGTTTTGGTCATACAGTGTTCCAGCACCCGTCCCTCCACCAGTGCCCATCTCCCACCACCAACGTCCCGGTTCCTCCCCCTTCCCCAGCCCACCTCCATGGCAGGTTCTTTATTTCTTTCCCTTTCTCTCTCTTTCTCTTTTCCTTCCCTTTCAGACTATGGAATACAGAACATACATTAAAAAGGTTGTCATGTGTATCCTTTTGCCTCTATTTAATGCTCAGTTCTAGGTTGGCATTAGTACCCTCGACAATTATTAGCACACTGTTCCTTTTCTGTCTTACCTAACCTCTGACTCCCACGTTTGTGATAATTTCCACCCTTTTACAAGACCTCCTGATACATGTTTCACTTGACCTTGGATATTGGTATTTATAAATATATATATAAAAAATTTATATATATATAAATAAAATATATATATAAAATATATAAAATATATATATAAATATAATATAAAATATATATATAAAAATATATATATATTTATGCCATGCAAATAAATGCAGTCATTCTGTATCTGTCTCTCTCCTTCTGGCTAATTTCGCTCAACATAATCTTCTCCATGTCCATCCATTTATAGGCAAAATTTTATAACTTCATTTTTCCTAACAGCTGCATAGTATTCCATTGTGAGACAATTTTGAATGGGATTTTTTTTTTAAATCACTTTTTTTTTTGCTTTTTGGGTCACACCTGGCAATGCTCAGGGGGTTACTCCTGGCTCTGCACTCAGGAATTACTCCTCGCAGTGCTCAGGGGACCATATGGGATGCCAGGGATTCGAACCTGGTCCAGCATGAGCTGGCCGTGTGCAAGGCAAATGCCCTACCCGCTGGACTATCACTCCGGCCCCATCACTTTCTTTCCTTTCATTATTTGAGTATAGGAAAGCCATGAACTTCTGGGTATTGATTTTGTAACCTACCACTTCACTTGTCACTTGTATCACTTGTCTTCCGTTGTTCATCGATTTGCTTGAGTGGGCGCCAGTAACATCTTTATTTGTCCCTGTCACAGGCTAGTATCACCCAAGGGCCTCTGCTCCGCTCAAGAACATGAAGAGCCTCAAACAATTCCTTCAGGTCATGGGAATGAGGTCTCTTACTGTTTTTTGGCTTATCAAATATGACACAACATGGGTAGCTTGCCAGGCTCTGCCATGCAGGCTCTCTTAGTTCTTGAGAGAGCCCGTTGGGGCTCACCTGCCATTTACTTTACTTGTATGCTGTTTCTAGAAGATTTTTTGGTAGCAAGTATAGGGTTCTCTAAGTATAGTATCATATCATCTACAAATCGTGATAGTTTGACTTCCTTTCCTATCTGGATGCCTTTAATGTCTTTCTTCCCCAATTGCTATGGCAAGTACTTTCAGTACTATGTTGAATAGAAGTGGGGATAGTGGGCAACCTTGTCTTGTCCCCAGTCTTAGACTTTTAGTTTATACCCATTGAGAATAATGCTTGCTGTGAGTTTGTGGTGTGGCTTTCACTATATTGAGTAAAGTTCCTTTAACTCTCATTTTCTGGAGAGTTTTCATGATGAATGGGTG
>JAJIBD010011897.1:0-55238 GCA_021461705.1 Cryptotis parvus
ATATGGTACTAGGGAACAAATGGGTCAGCTGCATGCAAAGCAAGCACCTCAACATCTGTACTATCGCTGCAGCCCTGACCCTACTATTTTTTAATGTATAAATAACATTTGTTTTTTTTTAATATTTTATTATACCACCATGAGATATACAATTACAAAGATGTTTCATAAGATGTTCATATTTGGATTTTGGTCATACAGTGTTCCAGCAGCCATCCCTCCACCAGTGCCCATTTCCCACCACCATCGTCCCTGATTCCCTCCCCCTCCCTAGCCTGCCTCCATGGAAGGTCCTTTCTTTCTTTCCCCCCTCTCTCCCCCCTCTCTCTCTCTCTCTCTCTCTCTCTCTCTCTCCCTCTCTCTCTCTCCCTCTCTCTCTCTCTCTCTCTCTCTCTCTCTCTCTCTGTTCCTTCCCTTCCACACTGTGGATTACAATACATACATTAAGAGGTTGTCATGTGTATCTTTTTGCCTGTATTATGTATAATAACATTTGGTTTTAATCTGGAAAACACATCTTTTATTTTTCATTCCTCCATAGCCCTTATGGGGAACACCATATGTAGAGAAAGGCAATGGATGTATGAAAATAAATGAATACATGTGTATGTGTTCATATGGATACATGTTGTGCTTATAGGTGTTCATAGGGAGGGATTACTTTTTACATCAATTCAAATTTTTGAGTACCAATGTGAGTAAAATAACTAGGTATTCTTCTACAGGGATGAATAACAATGTCTCTCTAGGCATAAACGTAGATTAGAATTACATAGAAAGTTTTATTGAAGCACAGAGGAAGGTGAGGGTGGTTCCAAACACTAAGATTCCCCAGAGAATTTCATGGAGGCTCTTTGACAGGCCTGGAGTACAGGGAAGAGTATGATAAGCTGACGGTGAGAAGTTTTTATTTCACAGCAGAATAAAATGTATGAACAAGAGCAATAATTAGTATATTTAGCAATTTTAATAAACTAGCAGTTAATAGTGACTGCACACTATGTGCCAAGCACTAGTTTAAGCATTTGGGAGGTAGAGGGGCTTGAGCCACATCCAGATGTGCTCAGGGGACCACATGCGGTACCAAGAATTGAATCTGGGTTGGCCAAGTATATGCACACGCCCTACCAGCTGAACTTTCTCCCCAGCCCTAGGCCTTTTTAAATAAGCAAGCCTATTTCATCTATAATAAGAAGCCCAAAAAATTTAGAATATCAAGAAACATACTATTTTTAGAGCATTTCAATTCTATAACAAATCTATTTTTTAACAAATGCTAATTACAACATATTGTACGATTCTTACAAATCAGGGTTACATTAGTAAACTGAAAATTATGTGTGTGAAACAATTAAATTTAATTTTTCAATACTCTGTGGTTTTACTTTTTCACTATTCCAGCCAAGAAAGTTCTACTGTAAAGATGATTCATAGATAAAACCTTGTAGTTATCAAAAAAGCAAATTATTTTATTTAAAACATTTTTTCTTAAATAGGGAGAAGGGAAGCAACTGATATCTGTAAAACAGAGGAGGAATCAATTTCAAAATTGAGCTATAAGAAATTCTAATTTCAGAACGTCTTAAGTGCTGGAAAGTAGGTAAAGGGATATACATGGTAAATTCTTAATACCTATATTGCAAACCGTAATGTCCACAAAAAAGGAGAAAGAAGAAAAGTGCCTGCCATAGAGGCAAACTGGGGCCAGGAGGCAGGGAGACAGGAGGGAAACAGGGGACAGTGGTAGTGGGACATGTACATTGGTAGAGGGATGGGGTGTTGGTACATTGTATGACTGAAATCCAGTAATGAACAACCTTGTAAATGTGTATCACATGGTGATCCAATTAAAAAAATTAAATTAAATTTTAAAAATAGTTCTAAAATTAAGTTCTAGAATTAAGCCTAGAGAGAAAATAGGTTCTAAAAAAATATTCACAGGAAAACAAATAGTTCACAATACACAGGGTTGCCTGTTTCTTTTTATTCTTTCTTTGTATAGTTTCCTTGTTCTCAGGACTCAGTTTCCCACATAAATGTGCTCAAAGCTTTTATCCATAAGGGTCAGTCAAGAATAGACTGGGGGTGGGGAGCGATAGTACAGCAGGGCATTTGCCTTGCACGGGGCCAACCAGGGTTGATTCCCGGTATTTTGTATGGTCCCCTGAGCCCAGACAGGAGTTATTCCTGAGTGCAGAGCCAGGAATAAACCCTGAGCATCGCTGGGTGTAACCCCCAAAAAAATTGACTATGAAGTTAAATTAAATAATCTCTAACTGTAATACTGACACTGCCTTTTTATTTCACAGAGGTTTAAGGAATTTATAAGTATCATTAATAATAATATTAATAATAATAATTGTTCATAATATTCTTTGGCTATCCATTCTCTTCCAACTTCTCATAACTAAGATGTGAGTCTCTCCTCATTCTAATCGTAAATGTCACACTGAACACAACACTCCCCAACCAAAGAAAACCAAAGCAAATTGTCTTTCAAAGAACATAGTTAAAATAAAATATATTTTTAACTTCTAACTGACGCTCTTCTCTGGCTAACTATTGTCACCCAGTCAACACAGCCACCATGAGCTATAACCCTCAGCCCAAGAATGGAAACAACTGCTTTAAATTTCTTTCAATGAAACAAGCAAAAAGCTTGTAAAAGGATGCAAACCAGCTGAAACATTTGACAGACAGTGTTAAAAACCAGGGAATTCCTACCAACCATTTCACTTTAAAAGGCACTTTGATGTTGGCTATCTTTCACGAACCTCTTTCATGGCTCATTAGTAAAGAAAATGGATCTGAAGTACATCAAGTCCCAAGGTCACGTCTAGGATTACAGCACTGTAGGAACTGAGGACATATACATTAATGCTACGTGAGCAGTGAGTAAATAAAAAAGCACCTCAACCCACCAATCAAGCAAGTTTTACAAGTGCTTCTAAACTTTATTCTCCATCTAGACCTGAGACATCTTTAATCCCCAGACCCCTGAAGCCTCATTATCATAACCTGAACCCAAATTTAAAACACGGTGCTGTGAAGCAGAAAAGCAATGGAAATTAAGCTGCTGTGATCTTAGAAATGTATATATGTGAGGAACTTGAAAGTGGCTATTTCAATAATTTTAGGAGGGCACAATACAAAGATTGAGTCACAAAACATATCACTTGATCACTTGATTATCCCGTTATCAATTTGCTCGAGCGGGCGCCAGTAATATTTCTATTTGACCCTATCACGTGCCAGCGTGGCCCAATGGCATCTGGTTGTTTCAGGAATACTGAAATACAAAACATATATTTCAATCAAACACCCACCACCAAAAACAGAACCCAAAATTTTACAAGTATCAATAGTGACTGCATACTACGCCAAGCACTAGTTTTAAGCATTAGGAAATAGGAGGTATTTTTAGAGCACTTCAGTTCTATAACACATCTATTTTAACAAATGTTAAAATAAATCTTAATTTTATTTAAGATTAAATAAAATCTTAAAACCCTGAAATCTTCAAGTGCAATACACTATATAACCAATGAAAAGGATATCAGGTTCAGAGGAGTTTTAACAATCTTGCATTCTTCTAAGGTAACCGACAGAGAGAACTGAAATGGTTCGGCACTGCCTAGACGTTCTATGAAAACAACTCTGAAAAGCCTACTGATAATCAATGATATACTTATTTGTGTTGGCTAAAAGTGAGAGAAAACAAGCTGTTAATGTCAAAGAAAAGAAGAAAATATAAGAGTTGACTATCTCTAGGCAAATACAAAATTTCAACTTCATTTCAAGAATTTGTTTAAGATAGTCCTCATTTTTTTTTTTTGGAAGGGGGAATGACCCCCACACTTGGGGGTCCAGGGATTACTCAGGGGGAGACTCGGGCGACCTGGCTAGATGATTCAGTGCTCAAGCCTGTGAAGTGGTGCTGCTGAGGTTCAGGGGAGCTGGTGGTGACCACTGGACCTCAGCAGTGCTCTGAGGCCCCAGACCGCACCTAAAAGTGATAGGGGGGGTGGGGCTGGGTGATGGCCCAGCCGGGTAGGGGCGTTTGCCTTGCACGTGGCCGGCCTGTGCTGGCCCAGGTTCTATCCCCGGCATCCCATATGGTCCCCCGAGCACCGCCAGGAGTGGTTCCTGAGCATAGAGCCAGGAGAAACCCCTGAGCATCGCCGGGTGTGACCCAAAAAAAAAAAAAAAAAAAAAAAAAAAAAGTGATAGGGGAGGGAGAACAAGGGGTGCCAGGGATCACACTCGAGCTCTTCTACATATCCTGACTTCTCATAGTTTCTTCCCTTACACTTGTATTTATTTTCTATGTATAATGATGAAAGAGCTAAAATCGCATAATCCAAATATTCATCTCACATTCACTATATCTCTGTACTGACTCTAATATAGAGCTCAGCATATACCTTAACACTGTATTGGGTCCTAATCACAGAAAGTTACTAAAGCCCCAAAGAGCTACACTGTGATTTTATACTAGGGTTCTAACTTCACTAAGTAAAATTCACATGGGGTGGGGGGAGGAGCAGAAGGAAGAAAAAAACTTCATTGAAATTTTTTGTGCATAATGACTTTACTCACCTACTTGAAAACATTAGCTTCTCTAAATTTTTTTTCCTTCTTAACTACGTCTCTATGACAGAATTGATGCATACATTTACTTGATGCATGCATTTTAAGAAACAGAACCATGTGTACATGAAGTAGGTAAAGTTCTACTCTATTTTTCCTGCTATAGGTTTGGGGGCCACACTTCACAGTGCTCAGGGACTACTCCTGTCTCAGAGCTCATTGTTTGGGGAACCATGCAGTGCTGGGGCTCACCCCAGGTCTTTACTGGGCTGTATCTCCAGCATCCAATCAGTGAAATAAAATCATGGTAAGATACTAGTATGGCGCAGGATCTAAGAGTGCAAGACTACACAAATGGAAATTTGGAGAAGCAGAAACCAATTGCCCAAAACTGGGCACTATTCTTTCCAATGATAAAGGTTATCACAAACAGTCATAATAAGTCTAAATTTCGTTAATTGCTACATTAAGGCTGGACATATTGTTGTTTATTTTAGACTCTGTTATAGCAAATACACTTGTCCAAACAGGACATCTGTTTGGGTTATAGTACTTTGGCAAGAACTTTAATAATACTAACAAAAACAATAAAGGATCTTTATTGGATCTGGCAACAAAAGCAGATTTGTAACAAAAATCTGAAGACCAGAAATGACCATCACTGGGCTCTAGTCCAGCTCTAATCTAAATCAATAAACAAAGATCTGCAAGAGGAGCTATGGTAAGGGGGTGGTCAGGGTAATTCCCATAGATATTAGAACTGCACTCAGGGGCACAGAAACACAAGCGCTAGAAAACATTTTATTTTGATCAAGAATGTCAAACTGAATCCAAACAGTATTTTAAAAACAAACAGAAACGCTCACATACTTACATCTCATAAGTATTCATTCCTTATGCCCCCCAGTATTACCTAACTGAAATGGTCTATCTAAATGTCTAGATCTTTCTAAATGCTCAGACTACAGCCGTTACCGACTGGATCCCACAGGATGTCAAAAGATCACATGGCCGCCCACCTACAAGATGGTCAGACTTCTTTGTCAAGACCCTGAGGAACGGTTTTAGGCTCTGCATATTCCTGAAGCAACCAGATGCCATTGGACTACATTGACACGTGATAGGGTCCAATGGAAATGTTACTGGTGCCTGCTGGAGCAAATCAATGAGTAACAGGATTCAAGTGATCAAGTGATCAAGTGATCATGTGAAATGTCTGGGTGGGCAGAGATTTGCTGGTGGTTTTTAAAGTAGTCTAGCCATTCCAATGAAACTAATTAAGTCTACTGCTTGTAAAAAATTTTTAATTTTTAATTTTAGCTCCACCCAGCATCACAGCCCAGTTCATCAATAAATGCTCGAGTTTTGAGGTGACTACAAAAGAGTCCCACCTGCACGGCAGAGCCTGGCAAGCTACCCGTATCTTATTTGACATGCCAAATATCAGTAACAATTATAGGCCTCATTCCCATGACTTGATGGAATGGTTTGAGGCTCTTTATGTTCCTGGAGCTGGCAGATGCCCTTGGGCTATCTCACATGTGACAGGACATATTGAGATGTTACTGGTGCACAGCTCGAGCAAATCGATGATCTATGGGAAGACAGTGATATAGTGATACAGTGAATGTTATGTTCATCTTAGGAGGCTTATAATCAAGAGTCTAGCCATATACTTGCTATACTTTATAATTTGGTGGAGGGAATGGGAGGAGAGGCCCAAATCCCAGCTCCACGTCTGGCCAGCGTGGCCCCTCCCCACCCCACCGGTGTGAGTGAAACCTTGGAGCTAGTTGGACTCAACTCCTCCCATATCCTGAAGAAATGGTTTGAGGCTTTTCCTCTTCCGGGAGCAAAGAGATGCCCTTGGGCTACACTTGCTTGCAACAGAACAAATGGAGATGTTACTGGTGCCCACTGGAGCAAAATGATGAACAATGGGAAGACAAGTGACAAGTGACTCTAATTTGTACAGTTATATCTAGTCTACAGTTTAACTATTAAAAATTTTAGATTATAATAACAATGGTGATAGGAACGGGTAAAAAGCAAGAAAAACCTAGAATACAGAGCACATTTCTCAAGTCATCATTGCAGAAAGAAAAAGCTTAAATATTCCAACACCTCAGTGTTTTTGTTTGTTTGTTTTAGTTGGGGGGACCACACCCACTGGCATCCCTCAGGACTTACTCCCGGCTCTGCCCTCAGGGATCATTCTTGACAGGCCAGAGACTGAACCTGGGTTAGCTGCTGCATTGAGGCCTCAATACCTCAATTTATCATGAAGCATGAACATCAAACTGCCAGAAAACAATAAGGATTATCCCAAGTTCTAAAACTAATTCATGGTCTTCAGCACAGCAAGAAATTTCAGAGGAAGAAATTAGATGTCAAATACAATCTGATTTTACATTCCACATATAAAAAATTATTAACTACTCTTAAATAAGTTACTAACCACAATTGTGATCTAAATTGATCTAAAAGTGTGATCTAAAATTTGATCTAATTGATCTAAAACAATTTTACCCTCGTAACATTCTGAATTTCACAAAGCTAAACACATCTTCAGCTATACAGCTAAGATTTATTGGGAACTAAATTTCTTTAAAAATTTCTTAAAAGCAAAAAGTATAACAAGTCCCATATTTCAAAAAAATGGGTAATCTTCATATTATTCGACAGAATCACCAGTGATAAGTGTTCCAAGAAATCTTGGAAACCATCCCATCAAAATCTCTACAAAAAACTTTCTAGTGTCACAAATACTCCAGGTATTATAATACATATACAATAGTTGTACCCATATTATAATTCATATTCATATTAAGGTCCAACAACTTCAACCTTTCCAAGCCTTTCTGATCCTGATTCTAATACTTGCCAATCTCCACAACAGTGAAAATCATGCCTTACTTTAAATAGTGAACGTTAGCGAATCCAAAGCCTGTGACATGTCACTTCAGATCTCACACCAGAAACCATCCATTAAATAATCAAGAGTCTCCTGAGAGTCACACACCATATCTCTTTCCCTAGCTTCTCCGTAAGGGCATCACAAAATGAAAAAGTCGCTGAGATCAGGTGTGTCTAGTCATTTAGTTTCAATGAGAGAAAATAAAGTAGGTTCAAACAAGAATGCTTCATTTCTAAGAAAAGCATTCTAACATCCTGTGGGTTCTATAATTCCGTCCTAAGTGCTTAAAACATCCTTGAACAGAGTTTGATCCCCAGCACTACCTTGGGTTAAAAAGAAAAGGGGGCAGGGAAGTTTTTTTTAAAGACTGAAAAATGGTTTTAAACGATTGTTGTAGTATTATGGCACTTTTGTACTGCCCCAACATCTCTTGGGGAGAGTTTATCACTCAACACAATGTCACGTGAGGGGTGTTCACCAGAACCACAGAAGCAAAGAGAATCTTTGAAAAATCAAAAAAGGAGAGTTGTACTGAGGCTTAGTTACTGACTCACCCTAGATGTATGCACCACTGGGCCTGCATGAGGGAAAGTCTCAGGCAACCTGAAAGTCTCTGCCCAAGAGGACTAAGAAAATACATGCCAGATCACTAGGATATGGTCCAGGGTCCTAGGAAGAAGAAATCTCAGGAAGCAAGAGCCAGAAGTTTGATAAATACCCTATAGATATGGTCCAGGGTCCTAGGAAGAAGAAATCTCAGGAAGCAAGAACCAGAAGTTTGATAAATACCCTATAGAGAAATGGATCAGTGATTGCATTCGGATTACCAGAGGACCAAATCCTACACTGCAATTGTCCCATGCTTTCAACTCAGAGGGTAAATGAGAAGGATCTCAACAATCAGTTAATGAGTTGAGGGGAAGAACAGAATAATGAGAGAGAAAGTGGAGCTTGCTCCTGCAATCCATGTGGTACTGCTTCCCTGAGTGAAACAGATCTGACAGAACTTAATTTATATGAGGTGTGGAGTTGTGGTTATTGTAGTAAAGAATATTTAGCTGACGAACTGAGTGCTATTCTGCCGAGCAGAAATAGGATTGATTTTTTTTTGTTATGGGGGAGCACACCTGGTGGTGTTCAGGGTTTACTTACTACTGACTCTGCACTCAGTAATCACTCCAATGGGACTCGGAACCAGTGATTAGTCAGGGATCAAACCTGGGCTGGTCTCTGACAAGGCAAGCACTCAATCATAATACTATCACTCTGGCCCCTAGGGATTAAAACTGCTGAACATAGTCTTTATTTCAGTCAGCAAAGAAAAGAACTACTCTAATAAAAAGTTTTCTTGTTGCATCTTAGTCTAGTCAACTCAAGCATACATAAGATAAACATCTGATGAGTGAATAAATGTGAGCGTAAATGTATAAAAATGTTAGTAATATTCTTTGGAGACTGAGTATAAATATTTTTATACTTGTTCATACTTTGCTGATTTTTCCAAAATCTTTCTTTTGAGCATGCTTTAAAATGCCAGTGTTAAGATGTTAAAATGCCAGTGCACGATGCAAGTACATGTTCAAATAGGCACTTTAATGTCTATTTGAACATAGACTCGAACAGGGTCGGAGTGACAGTACAGCAGGTAGGGCATTTGTCTTACACACAGCAGACCCAGGTTCAATACCCAGGATTCCATATGGTGCCCTGAGCACCGCCAAGAGTAATTCCTGAATACAGATCCAGAAGTAACCCCTGAGCATTGCTGGGTGTGACCCAAAAAGCCAAAATTAAATTAAATTAAAATGATCATCTTTTAATTTTTTGTATGGTCTATTCATGGATGATTGAAAACTTAACAGTTTTAAAGCAACTTAAATATGGAAAACTTAGAATTAAATATGTTTCCTAGCAATATGGAAGATTAGCTTTATGAAAGGACATTTCACTAGAGCAACAAAAAATCTAAAAACTAAAATGTATATAATACACCTTTTTGTGTGTGTGAAGCAAGATAGTTTATATTGAACAAAATTTACTCAGAAAGATGTGAGGCGGGAGAGTAAAGGAATGTGTGTTCAAGAGAACATAGGCTTAAAGAACAAGCCAACATAATACATCTTCTTAAGTGAATCAGAGAATTGGCAAGGAAAACAATGAAGCAAATGGGAGCCAGAACAACAGTACAGCAGGTACGCTGTTTGCCTAAGATGCGCCAACTTGGGTTTGATCCCTGGCATCCCACATTGTTCCCTCTGCAGCACCAGCAGTAATTCCTGACTGCAAAGCCAGGAGTAATCCCTGACAACCACCAAGAGGTGTCCAAAATGGAAAAAAAAAGCCAGAATGAATAATTTCTGATAGCAACCTTTTAACTAAGGGAACCAGCTAAACCAGCTGATTTTAATTGTTTTATCCAAACTTCACAGAGCAAGAAGACAACATAATGAATACAGCAGACATTAATCTATCTTCTCAAACTATTATCAACTACATAAAACTGAGCACTCCGGCAGTCCTGAGTGATTCCTGAGTATCACCAACCGTAGCCCAAAAAAGAACAAGTAAACAAATAAGACATAACAAGCAAAAAATACACCCCGAAAATTATGAACTGAATTTCATCAAAATGAAAAATGTTTGCTCTTCAAAGAACTTCACTTTTAAAAAGTGCAATGATACAGTATATACTGTGAGAAAAAGTATGTGCTTGACAAAGAATTTACATTCAGAATAAAAAAGACTTATTACATATTGAAACAATCCAATTCTTTTTTGCTTTTTGGGTCACACCCGGCAATGCTCAGGGGTTACTCCTGGCTCTTCACTCAGGAGACCATATGGGATGCCAGGGATCGAACCCAGGTCGGCCGCGTGCACAGGCAAAGGCCCTACCCGCTGTGCTATCGCTGCGGCCTCCAATCCAATTCTTTTAAAGGGAAGATTTTCACAGTTATTTCTTTAAAAAAAACATGAGTGGCAAACCTAAAATTATGCAGAATAAAGACTGACCATACCATTTAATGACCACGCCAAGGAGACAAAGGAGATGGGAAAGTAGAAGTCTGACACTGGCAAAAAATGAAAGACGGTAAGTGCGAACACTTTGGAAGTGCACAGCAGTTTAAGTTAAATATATTACCTACCTTACTATGCGCCTTGTTGTTTACTCAAGAGAAATGAAAATATACTAGTTTCTACATAAAGACTAGAGTGAAAATATGTAAGCTTTATTTCTAATAGTCCAAAACTGGAAATAATTCAAATGTCTATTAAAAAGTAGATGACTAAACTAATTGGTACTTAGCCACAGGAGTTGAACACCACTCAGTAATAAAAAGAACAAATTATTGGCATATGCAATGTATGGATTGAATATATCTCGAAATAATTGTGCTGAGTGAAAGAAGATGGCAAATAATATAATACTGTATGATTACAATTACATGCAAGTCTAAAGAATGTAAACTAATCTATTGCTACAGAAAGTAAACCAGAGATTGCCTGGAGGATACTGGGAAGAAAGAGGAGGGTGGATTACAAAGGAACACAAGGAATCTGAGAGTGTGGTAAAGAGTGAGTTCACTATCTTGATTGTAGTAATAGTTTCATGGGAATATATGTCAAAACCTGTACAACTGAAGACTTCAAGTATATGCTATTTATTATGCCAATTATTTTTCAATAAAGTGGAAAAATTGGCTGTCAGCCATGATACAGAGAACACAGACACAGGGGGCAGAGCTGCCCCCCGGCTCTCCCCTAGCTCAGCTGACCATGAGGCACCCAGGAGGGAGGACGGGTTCTGGTCCGGCCCACCACCCCAGTAGAGCCTCAGAAGCAGCCAGAGGAAACTCGCTTACAATAATGCAGCCATTTCAACGTTTGAGCTCTACAGATCATCAAAGCCCCACCCAAGAGAGAAGCTAATTTCAAGCCCAGCTTGTCAGAGCCCCAAACAACAGAGTAGCTGATTTCAAGCCCACGAATGTAGCTCTCGGTGGCGAAAGTCACCTGGCTTCCATGGAGATGGAGCTGGAGACCTGGTGGACCTGCCCACAAACCGCCTCTGGGCTGTAAGCTGTC
Organism: Cryptotis parvus; assembly: GCA_021461705.1. NCBI lineage: Eukaryota > Metazoa > Chordata > Mammalia > Eulipotyphla > Soricidae > Cryptotis > Cryptotis parvus. The sequence continues at coordinate 11,594 of JAJIBD010011897.1, forward strand.
GGGAATGCCACTGGCGTCTCCGACAATGTCAGGACAGAAGCTCTCTTCTACCTCTGAGGAAGTGGGGAAAAAGATGAAAACTCACGAGTCCAGCACAATTCCAAAAAAGGTTTTTAATAGTACAAAAGCTCTTCCACAGCAATCCAATATAATGAAAAAACTCTAGCTCTGGTCTGAACTTAGACCATACAAAAGAGCCTAAGTCTCCCACCAAAGAGAGAGGATCTCACTGAGATAAGTCCTACCCAGAAGAAGGAGCAAAAAAGCCAAAAGTGAAGGGGCCTCAAGTCAGTCCCCTTATATATACCAAAGTAATCCAAGGAGGGTCAAGGAGGTGACAGGGAAGGTGTCAACAAAGATTGTAGAAGGTGCCACACCCTATTATAGGTTTAAACAAAGGTTAAGCCAAGGACTAATCCCTTCTTCTGAGATTATTTCTTATGTAAAACACTGGAGAGAGAAAGGGGGCTGGTTAAAGTAATACACCTTAATTTCATGAGCTTCATGTAATCTAGATGGTACCCACAAGGTCCTTCTTATTATTATCTGCATCAGGGTGATTCTGAGTATCTTGTTCTCCGTATACTGAAAGGTCACACTCACCTGCTTGAGAGCAAACTAGTACGATCCTTCCTATAGCCTTCCTAAAGTCTCAATGTAGCCAGGGTGGTAGTCTCCTGATAAATTCCTAACTGTCCCACGCTGGGTGTAGTGGGTATAAAGAGGAGCTGTACTCAATCTAGAAAACATAGAAGTCTTAGTAGATGTATAAGTCAGAAGTTATTCAGAGTCAAGGTGACTTCTATAACTGCCACGCCCTATAGCAGTGTTTACATAGAAGAGAGGTCTCATTAGAATGAACCTTGGCTTAAGTAGATTAAGCTGTGAGTGGGCAAAATGGCAAGGTTCCCAAAGTAGCTAAACCTGTCATCCAACAGTAGGCCATGTTGCAGAGACACAGACACACGGGGCAGAGCTGCCATTTGGTTCTCCCCCAAGGTGCACGGCCACTCTGCAGCCACGTGGTACATCACGTAGAAACCAACCACATTCTAGAAATTCAGAAAGTAAATTCAAGAACAGAATTTGGCCAGATTCTCCCATAATCAACCAGAGGGGAGAAAATAGATTTATCAATAACATTGCCATGTATGTGCCTTAATGGTCAACATAACTAGTCCCAGATGAGGGAGGTGGCCATGGGGATTAGGGTGGGTGGGAAATGAGGGTCTTTGGTGGTAGGAATACACTGGTGGTGGGAGTGGTGTTGAAGTATGAATCTATCAACTGTACTATGAAAAAATTTTTTACTTTGTAAATCACAGTGTTTCAATAAAACAGGGGAATAAAGCAGAAAAATCACAGAGAATTTTTATGTAATGGATGAATCTGAGTGAAGGAAAAACACAAGTGAAGTATGAATGGCATATATTAAAAGACAGGAAAGAATCAATATGCTGGCAGAAATGTGGTGAACAAGGAATTCTCACTCACTATTGGCGGCAATGTTGCCTGGCTCAGCTTTTATGGCAAACAGTATGGTGACTTCTGAAAACACTAAGAGAAGTTTACATATGCCCCAGTGATTCCACCTCTCGGCATCTATCTCAAGAACTCAAAAACAATTCAATTTAAGAAGTTATATGCAGACCTACGTTCAGTGCTTAGTACAAGAGTTAATATATGTAAATAATTCAAGTACCCAATGACAAATGAATTAAAAAAAAAGCCAAGGCATATATTTACAATGCATAAAAACACAATGGAAACAGTATTCAGATAATGAAAAAAATTAAGTGAATGCCTAATATGTACCAAACGATTACAAGTAGTAAGTCACTCTAACACATACCTCCAACAAATAACATATATAATACAGAAACATTTCCTTTCATGAAACACATCTAACTTTAACATATGTTATTTAGCCTCCACAGACTTACACTACACAATTCCAGTTCATCTTTTTCTTTGGTAATCAGAATTCAAAGTTTCCTATGATTTCTCTATAGTATGTGTAATGTAGAGCTTAGAGTAACTTTAAAGGCAGGAGGAGTGGGGATGGAGCGATAGTCCAGTGGGTTGGGTGTTTGCCTTGCATGAAGCTGGCCCAAGTGGGATCCCCTAGCATCCCCTATGGCCTACAAAGCACCACCAGGAGTAATTCCTGAGTGCAGAGCCAGAAGTAACCCCTGAGCACAGCTGAGTGTGACCCAAAAAAGCATAGATAGATAAATAGATAGAGAGAGAGATAGACAGACAGACAGACAGACAGACAGATGATCGAGGAAGGAAGGAAGGAAGGAAGGAAGGAAGGAAGGAAGGAAGGAAGGGAAGGAAGGAAGGAAGGAAGGAAGGAAGGAAGGAAGGAAGGAAGGAAGGAAGGAAGGAAGGAAGGAAGGAAGGAAGGAAGGAAGGAAGGAAGGAAGGAAGGAAGGAAGGAAGGAAGGAAGGAAGGAAGGAAGGAAGGAAGGAAGGAAGGGAAGCTAAATGGATAGGTTCAAATGCAGGCAGCTTACAAATTAAAAACTAAGTCATGCTGACCCAGGTTCAATCCCTAGGATCCCACAAGGTCCCGTAGCACTGCCAAGAGTGCTTCCTGAGTGCAGTGTCAGGAGTAACCTCTAAGCATTGCTGTGTGTGGCCTGAAAAAAATCTAAATCATGGCATATGTTAATCTTTTGCATATACAGAGCTAAAAAGTATTAAAGCCTTTATTAAAAAGCAAAAGCAGTAATGCTGGAATAAGTCAGATAAAGTTTTATAAAAGAAGTAGCTGATAGGATTATAGGAATAATTATGCAGAGCCTCACAAGAAGCCAGATGACCCCCACTCCATGAGGGCCGCCATTTTCCACATCCGGTCTTCCCTCTCCTCAGAACTCCACCCAGCAGAGGAGCCTATCACAGCCCGGCTCGTGCCAGCGCAAGCAGAACCTCTCGGTTCATCAATAAATGCTGGAGATCAAAGTGACTACAAGAGTATGCCACCCGCACGGCAGAGCCTGGCAAGCTACCCAAGTCGTATTTGATATGCCAAATACTAGTAACAATTATATACCTCATTCCCATGACCTGATGGAATGGTTTGAGGCTCTTTATGTTCCTGGAGCAAGCAGGTGCCCTTAGGCTCTACTAGCATGAGACAGGACATATGGAGATGTTACTGGTGCCCACTCGAAGCAAATCGATGATGAACGGGAAGACAGTGATACAGTGATCCATTCAAAAGGTGGAATATCTATCAGATTTTTTGTCTAAAAGTACGAAAAATGAATGCCAGAGAAAGCAAGGAAATTTTCATTTAAATACAGTCTGAAAACTTCAAGGTGATGTGGAAATATGGTTTTATCTTAAAGGCATCTAGAACTGATAAATGATAATAAGACAAAATTAAGCAGCAGACTTTCTTAAAACAGTCACCATACATTCCAATTAGGTATCTGTGACCCCTGGGGATTTTAAAAAGCACATAATAAAACACTAAATAAACTCCACTTAGATATTGAAAGAACACTTCACTAGGACAAAGTGGAGTTCAAATTATAATAGCAAAGATGGGTTAATTGTAGAAGATCTACACAGAATTCAGCATGTTAATGAATCAAGGAAATGAGGGGGCACATGATTATAGAAAAAATACAAAAAAACTTTCATTTTATTCTTAAAATGTTTTTAAAGGTAATAAAATGCAAGGGAGATAGTACAAAGGGTTAAAGCACTTGTCGTGCATGCACCTAAGACTCAATCCCCAGCAACATGTCAGCCCCCCTCCCCATCCCCTTCCCCGGCATTGCTAGGAATATCCCTGGACATCCTGGAATAGCCCTGAGAGCCCTTATATCAGCACCACCAGACAATGTGCTGGTCCCCAACATCACAAATCCCAAGAATCAGGAGGTCCCTGGGTCCCACCTTTAGCACCTTGTAGGAGGTCTGGTAATCTATTTTCAAGAGATTCCCAAATAATGAAGAGAAGAGAAGAGAAGAAGAGGAGAGGAGAGGAGAGGGGGAGGGAGGGGAGGGGAGGGGGGGAGGAGGGAGGGGAGGGGGAGGGGAGGGGAGGGAGGGAGGGGAGGGGAGGGAGGGAGGGGAGGGGAGGGGAGGGAGGGGAGGGGAGGGGGAGGGGAGGAGAGGGGGAGGAGAGGAGGAGGAGAGGAGAGAGGGAGAGGAGAGGGAGGAGAGGAGAGGAGAGAGGAGAGGAGAGGAGAGGAGAGAGGAGAGAGGAGAGAGAGAGGAGAGGAGAGAGGAGAGGAGAGGAGAGGAGAGGAGAGAGGAGAGAAGAGGAAGAGAAGAGAGGAGAGGAGAGAGAGAAGAGAAGAGGAGAGAGGAGAGAAGAGAAAAAGAAAAGAAAAAAAGAAACAAGGGCATGAAAAGACAGTTAACATTCTGAGCAGGGAAATGCAAATCAAAATCACTGAGTTACTATTTCCAATCCATGAATCAAAGACAGGCAATAAATAACAAGTGTTACGCAAGAATGTGGAGATGTCAGAATCTTAATGCACTGCTAATAGAAGGAAAGATGGTACAACTATGTCTAAAAAAAGTTTAGCAGCCTCTTAAAATGTCCAACACTATCTAACAGTTGTCTCACTGCTAGAGCCAGCATATCTACTGCTAGGCAATTACACAGAGAGATGAAAAGATAATGATTACACAAGCTTGTGCAAACATGTCCGAAGTAGCATTATTCACAACAAAGAGTGAAAAATGCAAATAAATGTCTTGCCCAAGGGTAATGAATAAAATACAGTATCTCTCTCACTCTCTTTCTCTCTCATATATATGTATATATATACATATATGTATATATATAATAAAACACAGCAGGTCTTTATAGTAGATGTACCTATATGAGTGTCACTTAGTACTTAGTACTGACATATGGTAGAACAGGAGTAAACCATAAAGATACTATTCGAGGATTCCATTTTTAGATGTCAAAAGGCAGATGCATTGGAGAGATAGTGTTGCAGTACACTCCTGCCCAGAGCTTCTGCATCTGGCCTGGAGTTACCTCCTGCAGGTCACTTTGTAGATAGGAGGAGGACAGTTAGAATGTGGCAGTCTATCTGACTATGTATTCTATACTGGCTGGTATAAATATTCTCTCATGCTGCCACAATCATTGTGGGACTAGCTAGATCTTACTGGTATATTTGCCTGGCCATGGTGGATCTCTAAGTAATTAGGCCAGAAAGAAATGCTGTTTGCCTCCAAGCAAGCAAGCAGGGTTCTCTGATTACTCAAAGCTAAAATTAGAACTACCATGAAGTAAATACGAGACTCTGGTGAAGGCTTGGAGAAATATTTAACTGACTATAGTATATTCTTTGGTCTAGATGCATGCCTTTGTATGCCTTTCAGAGATACAGTTCATCTCAGAAACTCCTCTACCCTCCAGGGGCAGGGTAGATCTGCCATAGATCTTGGCTCAGCAACATTAAAAGCACAAAGGGTCTAGGTGAGGTCCTGGGAGAAATTACCTGAGGGCCTTTGACCCTGATGGCTTTCCAATCCAGAGGGAGGTCTGGGTTGCAGGGATATAAAACTAGCCTGCTTCCTTTCTCACGCTCTCTTTTGCGGCACTCTCTCTCTCTTTCCCTTCCTGCTGGCGCCTTGTCTCTGTCTCCCTCTCTACAGGGCCTTAACACGTGGCCAGGGCCCCAGCCAGGAACCCTAAGTTCGGAGTTTTTTCTATTGCTGATTTGTATACCTGAACCTGTATTAAGTAAAGCATTTTAAAACTTCGCCAGATTCCTGCATCTTTCTCCTTCCACTGGCCACCCATCCCCTGGGACAGAAGGGGAACCCTGACCCTGCTCCCATATTTTGTGCAAAGCACCTCAGCGTTCCCCACAAGATAGTATCAGGCACTTGGCAGCACATAGTTTGTGTGAAGTTTGTGACCCCAGTTTAAAGCCCAGAAGCATACACGAGACCCCTTAGAGACTACTAAGATAGATCCCTAAGCACAAAGCCAGGAGCTGATCCTGAGCACTAACAGGTATGGTTCAAACACCACCTCTGGGTATGTCAGGGATTGGATTTCAAAGTGTCAGAGCAAATTACAAAAACTAGGAAGCTCACTCAAGTGGTAGAGCATATACTCAGCATATGCAAGTCCTGAATTCATTCCCTGGCTCCACATGTCCCTGAGTAACAATGTGTGCAGTCCTGTGGCCGCAGGCAGCCGAAAGTGGCCCCACAGACCACTGGCCAGAACGCTGAACTATCTGCCCACATCAGCAGGCTGGGCATGGCGCCTGCTTTTGAAGCGATTTATTTTTGGGTTTTTGTTCGTCTTTATTTTGGGGTCCACACCCACAATGCTCAAGAGTTACTCCGATTCCACACTCAGGAATTACTCCTATTAGTGCTCGGGGGCCATATGGGAGGTTGGGGATCAAACCCAGGTCCGCCACATACAAGGCAAGAGCTTTACCTACTGTACTATTGCAAGGGCCCTAGCTCCTGTTTTTAAAAAATAGAAGTTGAGGAGATAATTCAAGGGGCTGGAGCTCATGAATTGCTATACTGCAGTCGATTGCTGAAAGTCCAATGAAGCAAAACACCATAGGCAAATTCAGATGAAATCCAAGAGGTAGCTACTAATGTTTCTTATTATTCAACTTACTATAAAGGTACTCAAGATATTATCGAATTAAATGTGAACATGTTAAAGAGAAATCAGATAAACTGCCTGAAATAAACAGATCCAGTTCTGTCAGGCAGTTCCCAGAATTATGTTGATCCACAGTACTCCACTGACAAACTTGAACAAAAAGAGCAAGAGACAAAAAGCCACGGAATTTTCAATCCAGTATTTTTACCGATACATGAGCTCAGGATTCTCCAACCTGACCTTCCAATCTCCGTTTGTTACCCTAAGTTTGCTGGTATCTTGAATATTCTCCAGGCACATAAATACTCCACTAAACACCTGGCACCTACTTTCTGGCTTAGCTCAAGGGATTCTGGATTCTTACCAGGGCATATTTTTATTTTACTGATTCTATCAGTAAAATTCATGTGATTACTGGGTGACCATAGATCATTCTGACATTTATCAATAAGCAGGGGAGAATGGCTCCCTGTGCTCTTTCTCCTTGGTATCAGCCACATAATTATTTCCCCTCACCTAGAATTACATCCTTTCAGAGACTATAATAGAGAAGATAAAAAAAAAAATAGAAGATTAGCAAGGTTTTTTGAGGTCAAAGAAAACGTGAATCAATAATGATAAGCAAAATCAAAGCTACTGCAGATCTAAGATCACAAGCAGAGAAATTAGATCATGACAATCCGAAGCTATTAGAAGTTAAACACAGGCTGAAAAGACGATAAGAAAGAACATCAGAAATGCTTTCAGTTTTGGGGCCGGAGCGATAGCCCAGCATGTAGGGCGTTTGCCTTGCATGCAGCCGGCCTAAGCCGGCCCAGGTTCGATCCCTGGCATCCCATATGGTCCCCCTGAGCACCGCCAGGAGTAATTCCTGAGTGCAGAGCCAGGAGTAACCCCTGAGCATCGCCAGATGCCACCCAAAAAAAAAAAAAAAAAAAAAAAAAAAGAAATGCTTTCAGTTTATAATACGATGGCTCTCAATTTGGAATGATTCTCAGTCATCAAAACTCTAGGAGAAAGAGGCTGTCATCCAGTTTGACAGCGTGTAGTCATCTACCATTAAGTTGCTTTTCCAGCCCTCAAACAAACCCATCCTGGAAAATTCCTTGAAATCACACGAGACCTGACTTGCTACATCTGTGAGAAATTTCAGGATGCAGAAACCTCAATGTGTCCAGTAGAAAGACACTGAAACCTCATTTAAATCTCTTTTGACAAGCAGGGAGGTGATTCAGGGGACCGAACAAAATGTGTTACTATGAAAAGGGAGAATTCATCACAAAAGTAATTTTAGACTTTCCTATGCCTCTCCAAGACCGCATTTTAGCATCCTCACCAGTACACCACATCCAGTGGCGCAAAGTAATTCTTCATTATCAGGTCGGCAAAGTAAGCTTCCGTTTCCCGGCAGGCTGTTCCATTTCCAATGACCACCGTACTGCAGCTGTAAAGGACAGAATGAGAAACTGAGTTCAAGCCATCAGAAGACAATGTAAAGGATAACTGAGATCGATAACACGCTGCTCTGAAGCGTTCATACAGCCAAACAACCTCCAGCTCCTTCACCATGGAAATAGAGCCTTCTATCACTTTTTTAAAAGACTCTGCCCTAAATTTGGGGTAAGAGACAGGGAAGAACTGTTTTACTGACATCCAATCTCAAGAACAGTGAACTTTCGTCCTAGTGAGAATGAAACAAAATCAAACATCAGTACATAAAACACTGGGGTGTTCTAGTAAGAAACATTATGATAAAATTATAGAATATATTTTCAGATCATTTCTGTAGCTTCTAGTAGCAACGACATCTATTCCTCCAGGCACGGGGCAGTGGATGGTGGTGGTATACAAACAGAAGAACTCAGTCTCACATCTGCTCAGATGACCATCCGATTACCATCCGAGCAGGGTGAAGTGGCAGAAAGCAGCAGTCCTCTGAAAGACCCAACGTCAAGTTCTCCAGCGGTGATGGAGGCGTGATTTACGTGCTTCCTCAGCCTCCCCAAGGCACTTCCCTAATCCCGCCTCCAGATTAAAGACTGCTTGGCTGAGCCACTCACTGAAGGATGCAAAAGATTACTGATTTTCGTACTTGAAATTCAGCAGAAGCCGCTTTATTCTCTCTGCCTCTTGGAAGCCTTGTCCAGAATGCAAGTAAAACACATCAGTGTGAAGTATCTGACCTTAAATAAAAAGAAAGAAATAAGTTACTACATAAGGAATTATAAACCATAACACAGAGATGATTTGGTTAAGTGCATTATAACAGAATGGGGAACTGGTTTGTTTTTCAAAATACAGATTGAGGGGTTGAAAAGCACAGCATTAGGCACTTGCCTCGCGTACACCAACCCTGGTTCCAACATCAGTACCATACAAGCTCCCAAGCACAGAGCCAAGAATAGGCCTTGAGCAACACTGCATGAGTCCCAAAAATCCAAACCTCCTAATCAGAAAAATCAACCCATAAGTGTCACAAATACCATAAAGCATAAAATTTGTATGCTATTTCAGTAGATTCAGCATAATGAAAACTAAACCAAGAGGGGCTATAGCGATAGCCCAGCAGGTGGGGCGTTTGCCTTGCACACAGCTGGCCCGGGCGGCCTGAGTTCGATCCCGGCATCCCATATGGTCCCCCAAGCACCGCCAGGAGTAATTCCTGAGTGCAGAGCCAGGAGAAACCCCTGAGCATTGCTGGGTGTGACCCAAAAAGAAAAAAAAAAAAAATTAAACCAAGAAAATCTCAGCTAAAGAGAAATGTTAAAATGATATTTAAGGGTCCGGAGCGATAGTCCAGCAGGTAGGGTGTTTGCCTTGCACGCAGCTGACCTGGGTTCAATCCCGGCATCCCATATGACCACCCGAGCACTGCCAGGAGTAATTCCTGAGTGCAGAGCCAGGAGTAACCCCTGAGCATCGCAGGGTGTGGCCCAAAAAGCAAAAAAAAAAAGGAAAAAAGAAAAAGATATTTAAAAATTCCAGAGATGCTAGATATGGAAAAAAAATGAATGAAATTCAATATAACATGGAAAGCATAACAAGCAGACACATTGCACTGGGAAAAGGTATCAGATGCACTGGAGAGGTGGTAAAATGGTAAAGTTGCCTCAAATGCAACCAACCCAGTTTCAACCCTGGCACCCATATGATCCCCCTAAGCCCTGCCAGAAGTGATCCCTGAGTGCAGAGCCAGGAAAAAGCCCTGAACACTACCGGGCGTGACCCTAAAATAAAAATAATATCAGGAATTGAAGATAAAATAACAATAATTACTCACTCCAATGAAAGAGGAAAGAAAAGTAACATTTAGGAAAAAATAAAATCAAAGAAAACTGTCAATATCCACTAGTAGGGTAAATAACAGGGTTATGCCAAAGAATGAAGAGATAATGGGAGCAGAGAGAACATGCAGAGAAAAGGCTAAGAACTCCCAAGCTTAAAGAAGAAAACAAACACATAAATACCCAAAAAAAAAACCAATAGCAGATTCAAATTTCTGAATCGACAACATAAAGCAAAATATAACACTTAAAACTATCAGAAGCTCCATCCGCAAACTACTAATAAACAGTAAGTCTAGTAAACTGAAAGGACATGAAATCAAAAACAAAAATTTGTTGCACATCTGTACCAAATAATGAACAAAAAAAAAAAAAAAATTAAGAAAATAATCCCAGTGGAGCAGCCCATGTAGTCTTGGAGGAAATGGCTCAGCACCAGGCTGAGTCCAACATAGCTCCTAGGGTTAGCAGACACGAGGGGGAGCCATGCTGGGGGACTTGGAGTGGGGAGTTGGGCACCTCCCCTCCAGGTCGGTGGGCATGGCTACAGGCATGCAACCTCGCAGCCAGCAGCACCAGACAAGGGACAGACCAGACCAACGGCAACCCAAGAGTCTTAGATAATAATGTAGGTTAAGACCAGGTCCTTCCCAGGATCTTTCACATTTATACACTGTAATGATCACTGTAGTTGCAACAAACTGGGGAGGTTGATGGGGAATGAGGAATTATAATGTTACACTAGAACTCACTTTAAATATACACATAGAGACTTACATCATAAACCGTTAATATCTGTAAGGCAAGCCACAAAGTGTAACAGGAGAGAGAGAGAGAGAGAGAGAGAGAGAGAGAGAGAGAGAGAGAGAGAGAGAGAAATACAGAGAGAAAGAAAAGGTGCCTGCTATAGGGGCAGGATGGGGTTGGGTGGGGGGGGGGGTGTTGGGACATTGGTGGTGGGAATGGGGCACTGGTGGAGGGTTGGGTGCTGGAACACTGTATGACAGAGACCCAATTATGAACATCCATATAACTGTGTATCTCAACGGTGGTATAATAAAAAAAATTTTTTTAAAAAATAAAATAATTCCAATATTAACTACATCATTAGATTAAATAGGGAATAAACTTAACAAATATGGTAAAAGACACTTAGTATAAGACATCACTAAAATAGAGAAAATGGAAAGATACCCCACATGCACTGATGGGAAGACTAAACCTTATAAAAATGGCCAATTTAGCTGAAGAAATCTAAAGATCCTGTTCAAAACTTCAGTTCCTATCAAAACATAATTCCTATCAAAACACCAGTAACATTTTTCAAGAAACAACAATCCTTAAATTTGAATGAAACTTACATACAAATGTATGGAATTTACATACTGCATAAGGGCACATTGGTGGTGAAACTGGTGTTGGAATACTGAATATTTGAAACAACTGTACTCTCAACAACTTTGTAAATCACGGTGTTTAAATCAAGTTTTTAATAAATTATAAAATATTGTCAAAACCATGAAAGACCTCAAAATAGAAACAAAACAAATTTTAAGAGAAAAGAAGAAAAATGGAAACATCATGCTCCTTGACTTTAATCTATACTACCAAGAAATAATAAATAAAGCAGTACAGTTTTGAAAGAAAAACAAGCACAGAGATTAATGCAACAGAACAGTCTAGGTATACACCCACACATACAGGTCATCTAAGCAGGAGATGCCTCCTCAACAAGTACTAGGAAAACTGAACAGAACCATGCCACTCAGGGTCAGCTGTCCTGACAAACTGGAGTCCATGCACTGAACACAGGGCACCCAGGTTCAATTCCTATCACCACACAATCCCTGACCAATGCCAAAAGTGACCTGCAAACAAAGCTGAGAAGAGCCCCTCAGTATCCAGCTAATGTGGCCCCCAAAACCAAAAACACATAATGAGCACAGAAAGTCCTAGCTACAGTGGTTAAGAAAGAAAAAAATAATTAAAGGGATTCCTTTAGTGACTTCAGAAGTAGAAAAAAAAAAACTGTATCACTATTTGCAGATGACATGATAGAAAGTCCTCAAGACTTGGCCTGAAACCCTTTAGAAACCAATGCAGTGAGGAAACAGACTACAAAAAGCAATACATGCATCTTGACTCTAATCAATACTACCAAACAATAATAAAAACAATTTGCATTTTTGTCAAATACTAATTTGACAAAAACAAAACTGTTGCATTTTTATATTAAAAAAATGAAATCAGGGGCCGGAGCGATAGCCCAGAGGGTAGGGCGTTTGCCTTGCATGCGGCCGGCCAGGGTTTGATCCTGGCATCCCATATGGCATCCCATATGGTTCCCGAGCATCGCCAGGAGTAATTCCTGAGTGCAGAGCCAAGAGAACCCCTTAGTATTGCTGGGTGTGACTCACGATCTTCCCGTTAATCATCTATTTGCTAGAGCGGGCACCAGTAATATCTCATAGTCCTGTCACAGTTGTAGAGCCAAGGGCACGGTTGGACAGGACATAAAGAGCCTCAAACCATTATTAGGTCATGAGAATGATCTAATATAATTGTACGCATTTGGCATATCAAATACAACACGGCAGCTTCTAGGCTGCCGTGGGGAGGCATACTCTATAAACACCTATAAATAAAGCCTTTATTGATGAAGTGTATTGGGTGTGACTCAAAAGCAAAAAAATAAAGAAATAAAGAAATAAATAAAATCAAGGACGATTTCACTCAAATCAACTTATTTGAGTCCAATAACATATACACAGATATCAACTTAACAAAAATGGTGATTTAAACAAAGACTATAATTATTAGTCATTGGTACTTATTAGTAAGTAACTAATAAAATAGAAAAGAACAAGGAAATGGACAAATGTTCTATGTTCATGTATTGGTAGAACTCATATTGTGTAAGTTACCAGCCAACTCATAGCATTATACAGAGTCCATGCAATACAACGCCTTTCAAAATTGCAATAGTATTGTTCAGTGACATAGTATAAATGCTACTATAATTTGTATGGAACCACAAAACTCCCTAAGTGGCTAAAGCAATTTTGAAAATGACAAACGAATATGCAAAGCATTACATTTTGGCTTTAAAAATATGAAGTATAATGATGAAGAGGGGCCAGAGCAAGTATACAGTGGGTAGGGCATTTGCTTTGCATGCACCCAAACTGTGTTCAATCCCTAGCATCCCATCTGGTCTCTGAGCATCACCAGGAGTAATTCCTGAGTAACCCCTGAGCATCACTGGGTGTGACAAACAGTCAAAAAAAAGAATAATGATAAAGACAGTCTGTCCCTCGAAGTGTTGCAGGTGTGACTGCGGTGCCCGGCTGCATCAGCAGGGGTGGCAGACAGGAGACAGGCTGGTCTACACCCAGGGCTCTGCCCCATGGGCCCCTGGATGTTTGATGGTCTGACAAAGAAAAAGACTGGGTCCCCGGGTGAACCCAGAGCCACAGCAGGGCCTGGCAAGCTACCCACAGTGTATTTAATATGCCAAAAATAGTAACAATAATGGACCTCATTCCCAACGAATGGAAACGTTACTGGTACCCACTCAAGCAAATTGATGAACAACAGGAAGACAAGAGAAGACAAGATAAAGACAGTGTGGACAGTGTGGTACTGGGGTAAAAACAGCTTCTCGGACTAATGAGACTGCTGAGAGCACAGAGACCAAGATGTCTGAAGCATCAGGTGTAGCGGGAAATGCTCCACTTCAACAAATGATGTTAGCAAAACCGGATAGCCACATGGAAAAAAATAGAAACTGGATTCCCATTTCACATTATATACAAATGTTATCTGAAAACGATTAAAGCCTTGATATTACACCCATATCCATAAATTACACTGAGGAAAAGATAGGCAGAACTCTCCAAGATACTGACGACAGAAGGGTTTTCAGTGAACTTCAATAATTGCACTGAAAGCATGGGCAAAAGAAAGAAAAAACAACAAGCAAAAAATAAGAATATTGACAAAGCCTCATGGGATATATGGAAAGTGGGACTGAGCCACAACTTTTATGTAAAAAAAGCCGAAACTATGCTTACTTGTAGGAGAAATTATAGCTATTTTGCAGCCGTGTTTATAGCCAGGATCTACTCCCATTAAGGTGCGCCCAGGAACAGGGCTAGTTAACAGGAGCTGACGAAGGTTCCGTCCAAACATCATTACTGATTCTTTCTCGGCATCAGATGTTAGTTTAGCTCTTTAGAAACATGAAGAAGGGGGGGAAAAAAGTATTTAGTTTTTTTTTCATTCATCCTAATTTTCTTTCAGAAAACAAAGTTCATTCTACACAGTTATCCATGTAGCACTTAATATACCAAACTTAGAAGAAAATACATTATATAAAAAATTATGTCGAATCTATTTTTACTAAGTGCAGTCATAATACATGATACCACCAACTATTCTCGAACAAAATTAACAAATGTGTCCTACCAGCTTCCTCTTTCATCAGTTCTCATATGCAGTTCTCATTTTGTATCCCATGTATATAAATCTCTGCCACTCTCTTTTATATGAGACAGTGCATACATACTTGAACTTATCAAATGGGAGGTCAAATTAAAGTTTATGAGTTGACTTAAAATACAAACTTGAAATTAGAGTGATCAATTACTGAGTCATAAGCAGCCTCCTCCATCTTCGTTTTACCACATATGTATAAAATCTTCTCGCTCTATTCCGTTTCCTAGATTTACCCTTTGTCATTCAGTGATGAGATACAAGCATAGATACTGAACATCACTAAGAAGTATGCTTCATGCAAACAACAGTCAAGGTTTATTCACACAACTTATTAGAAACCTTACTTGATAATTTTTGCTAGGATAAAAATGTCAGTGAAGAACTTGGAACCTTAATACTATTCATCTACTTAACAAAATTTTATCTCCTGGAGCCAGAGTATAGCAGGCAAGACTCGACTTGCATATGCCAGACATGGGTTCCATCGCAGTTACCCCAGAGAGTCCCCCACGCCCATGATTACTGAGTGATGACTCCTGAGCAGCACTGGGTGTGATCCAAACACAAAAACACACCCACAGACATGCCCCAGCAGTCAGAGAAACTGGAGAGTATAAAAGCAACCCAAGCACCTAGAGGGTATCAGGTTGAATGAAGTAACTAAGAGGAAGAGCAACTGCTGAATGACTTCACTCAGATGTAGCTTATAAAGAAACCAAGTAAGGGAATGCACAGTGTTCAATGAAAACACATCCTTGGGGGACCCTCGCCGCCATCCGCCACTGCCGCCGCTTGCCCCCGGACCCCTGGCCTGGGGGGCGGGTGCAATC
The DNA here is from genome assembly GCA_021461705.1 of Cryptotis parvus. Lineage (NCBI taxonomy): Eukaryota > Metazoa > Chordata > Mammalia > Eulipotyphla > Soricidae > Cryptotis > Cryptotis parvus. The sequence continues at coordinate 26,833 of JAJIBD010011897.1, forward strand.
CTTCCTGTGCGCCGCCAGCCGGGCCCCCACCCGCACCGCGCCCCGTTTCCGTGTCGGGCTCCCGCGCTAACGAACAAGGCGAGGCCTGCCGGGAGTGACCTCGGGACGGGCCCCGAGGCTCGAGCCTGCTCGCCCAGGACCCCTTTCTTTTCTAGGGTGGATTGCAAGTCTGGCCTTCAGCAGAGGTGGAGGCCCGCCATGTTCTCCCCACTAGCTGCTCTCCCCAGCCGGTTGGTTGCCTTACTCCTCAACCTGGACTTCCACAAGCCCGCCCCTAAGAAGGGATTTGAGGGCAAGCCAAGGACAGAAGATTTGTCAAGAAGCGGCTCTTGGAGCTCAAGGGTTTTCTGGCTAAAAAAAACCAGCCCCCTAGCAAGGCACCTAAAGCATGCTTGGAGGCAAAGAAGCAGAAACAGCAGAATGGGGACGTGTCCAAAGGGGATGAGTCAGGGAAGGCTGACTCCCTGCCTAAAAAAGAAGCCCCACCGCCTCCAATAGCACAGCTGAGCCAGTCCAGGACAGGACAGCTACAGTGCCTTGGCTGCCCCTGGGCCTTCACAGAAGACCGGTTCTGTGGTGGCCAAAGTAGATCTACTGGGGGAATTCCAGAGTGCTCTTCCAAAGGGGAAGAGACACCCGCCGCGCCCCCACAAGAAGGCTCCCCGAAAAATTCTCAGAAAAGCACCCTCACAGGCATCCACCCACGGTCCCTCAGAGAGCAAATGCCCTGCCACACTCCAGAAGATTCCAAGCAAGATGGTGGCGATTGACTGTGAGATGGTGGGCACAGGACCCAAGGGCCATGTCAGCTCCCTGGCCTGCTGTAGTATTGTCAGCTACGAGGGCGACGTTCTCTATGACGAGTATATCCGCCCGCCCTGCCAGATTGTGGATTACCGCACAAGGTGGAGGCGGGATCAAGAAGCAGCACATGGTGAATGCCACCCCCTTCAAGGTGGCACGGGGCCAGATCCTGAAGCTGCTCACGGGGAAGGTGGTTGTGGGCCCGCTGTGCACAATGACTTCAAGGCCCTGCAGTACTTCCACCCCAAGAGCCTCACGCGGACACCTCCCGCATCCCCCACTCAACCGGAAGGCCGGCGCCCGGAGAGTGCCACCGTGTCTCTGAAGACCCTCACCAAGACGCTGCTGAAACGGGACATCCAGGCTGGGAAAAGTGGCCATTCCTCTGTGGAAGACGCCCAGGCCACCATGGAGCTGTACAAATTGGTTGAAGTTGAGTGGGAACAGCACCTGGTCCAGAATCCCCCTAAAGACTAGTGGCTCCGGGGACCCTGGCGGTGGCAGCAGCGTGAGTCCGGAGGAGCAGGGAACAGCCCGTGGCCTGCTCTTCTCCTCTACACTTCAGGAGCCAGAGCTGTAGGGAAGAGACTCGCCCACTTCCCTAGACATCTTCCAATGGAAATGTCACCACAGGCTTGTGCTTGTCTGGCTGGAGTGTGCCATGGAGCAAGGAAGCCTCCCAGTCAGCTCGCCTGCACTGTTCCCCCTCAGAGTGGTGCTAACCGAGCTCCTAGTGTGTTTGACTCCCGGGACTTCTCTCTCTCTCTCTCTCTCTCTCTCTCTTTTTTTTTTTTGGGTCACACCCGGCAATGCTCAGGGGTTACTCCTGGCTCTTTGCTCAGGAATTACTCCTGGCGGTGCTCGGGGACCATATGGGACGGGATTGAACCCGGTCGGCCACAGCAAGGCAAATGCCCTACCCGCTGCTACGCCCGCCCCGTACTTCTTTTGAGGGGTGGGTTACACATCCAGCTCCATAGTGATTCCTGGCAGTAGGAACCATATGTGGTGCCAGGGATTTGATCCGCGGGGTCAGCGGGATTCTAGGCAAGTGCCTTAACCGTTAAACTAGCTCTCCAGTCCCTCTTGAGAATTCTTGATCTTGACCATCCCGGGACAGGGCTGGCTGGAAAATGTGGTTCCCCTAAGTTACCTTATCACGGAAGGCCTTATAGGCCCCTTTCCCACCTTTCACCTCACCTGCTGGAGAGGATCGTCTTTCAGTGCTGACACAATCATGCCATAAGTCACAGACTTGCCTCAGAGTCTGTCTGGAGGCTGGTGGACTAGTCCCTGTCCCGTTCTCACGACTGAGGTGTAAACTGGGCGTCATCCCCAATGGGGTTTATCCTCGGGGTCATAGGCGGTTGAGGTCAGAGTGTGACTAGGAAACCAGCTTTCTGGTGAGGAAAGTGGCTTCCTCCCTAAGTAATTGAGGAATGATTTACATTAGATCCCACTTGGTAGGTGTTTTTTAAAAAAAAGATTCTAAAGTATTTTAAAATATTTTTTAAGTCTTTGCTGAACCAAGCCTCACAAAAGACAGATTATTCCCTTGATAAATTTTTATAATGAAACACAAAAAAAAAAAAAAAAAAAAAGAAAAGAAAACACATCCTTGGACTGTGATCACAGACCTAAGGTTAAACCAAGTAGTGGGAGGAACACCAGGGTATGGAGAAAAAGTGATGGACTGGAAGTGACATAAGGAAGATGGTAGAGTTACAGTAAAGTACACCAAAAGTACTAATAGTAACAGTACTGCTACCATTTACCTCAGCAACAATAAAAATATTTTTTAAAGATGGCCTCTCAAGTCATAAATTTCTAACTTTGGGGGCATTTCAATACATACAGGAGGCATATTCTTTCTCAATAATTTTTTTCACTTTTCTCTTATTAATATGTCTGATGCACTGTTGGATGACCAGCTTAGCTAGTTTAGTAGCTTTGCTGTTTTACCCACTCACAGCCTAATCTACTTACATGTTCTTAAGCCAAGGTTCATTGTAATGAGATCTCTCTTCTACATAAACACTGCTAGAAGGTGTGGCAGTTACAGAAGTCACCTTGATTCTGAAAAACTTCTGACTTGTTATACATTTACTAAGACTTCTATGTTTTCTAGATTGGGTACAGCTCCTCTTTATACCCACTGCACCCAGCGTGGGACAGTTAGAATTTACCAGGAGACTGTCACCCTGGCTACGCTGAGACTATCTTTAAGATTATAGAAAGGATCATACTAGTTTGCCCTCACCCAGGTGAGTGTGACCCTTTCAGTATACAGAGAACAAGATACTCAGAATCACCCTGGTGCAGATAATAATAAGAAGGACCTTGTGGGTACCATCTAGATTACATGAATCCCATGAAATTAAGATGTATTACATTATACCAGCCCCTCTGTCTCTCTCCAGTATTTTACATAAGAAATAATCTCGATAGAAGGGATTAGTCCTTGGCATAATCTTTTGTTTATGCCTATCATAGGGTGTGGCACCACCCTTCTACAAGCTGTTTGGGGTTCTTTGTTGACAGGACACTCCCCTGTCAGAGCTAGGATTATTTTGGTGTATATAAGGGGACTGCCTTGAGCCCCTGCTCTCTTTTTCCCTGCTCCTTCTTTTGGGTAGGACTCCTCTCGGATGAGATCCTCTCTCTTTGGTGGGGAGACACGGGCTCTCTTGTATGGTCTAAGTTCTGACCAGGGCTAGAGTTCTTTCATTATATTGGATTGCTGTGGAAGAGCTTTTGTACTATTAAAAGCCTTTTTGGAACTGCGCTGGACTGCTGAGTTTTCATCCATTCCTGGCGGCCTCAGAGGTAGAAGAGAACTTCTGTCCTGATACTGTTGGGGACAATGCACGCTCAATTATATTTCCAGCCTCTGAGGAACCCAGGAGTATGGGATGAGCTCCTGTGTTTATACGCCAATATGATAAAACTTGGCAAACAGTACTTTTTATAATGTAGAATTAATGAAAGAGCTAGGCAATAATTTAAGCACAAAATTGAATGATCAGAAAGTCACCAAAAACATAAACTATATATCTTAGACAGGCTACCCAGTAAAATAAATAAAAATAATATATCTGTTTTGGTTTGTTTCGGCTTTTTTTGTTTTGTTCTGTTTTGGGTATTTGGGTCCTACCTGGCAGTGCTAAGTGCTTACTACTGGCTCTATGCTCAGGAGACTGAATGTGGTGCTGGAAATGGAACCCAGGTAGGCCTTGTACAAAGCAAGTACTCTTCCCACTGTACTATCACTCCACTTGTCACTTGTATCACTTGTCTTCCCGCTGATTATCGATTTGCTCGAGTGGGCACTAGTAACATCTCCATACGTCCTGTCACATGCTAGTGTAACCCAAGGGCATCTGCTTGTTTCAGGAACATAAAGAGCCTCAAACTATTCCATCAGGTCATGGGAATGAGGTCTATAATTGTTACTGGTATTTGGCATATCAAATACGACACAGGTAGATTGTCAGACTCTGCCATGCAAATATCACTCCAGCCCCTGAAAATAATAAAATCTCTATGTCTTTTATTTATTTATTTATTTATTTTTTTTTTTTTTGGGTCACACCGGCGATGCTCAGGGGTTACTCCTGGCTCTGTACTCAGGAATTACTCCTGGCGGTGCTCGGGGGACCATGTGGGATACTGGGGATCGAACCCAGGCCGGCACAGGCCGGCCGCATGCAAGGCCAACGCCCTACCCGCTGGGCTATCGCTCCGGCCCAAAAAAATCTCTATGTCTTTTTAATATAAACATAAGATTTGGGGCAAGCCTGGTTAACAATGATTATCTCTAGGTAGCAAAATTGTGTGTTTACTTGCTTTGCTTTTATTTTTTTTAGTTTTGCTAAGTCAATTTTTCTATACTAAGATACTTTCTTTATAGAGAATAATTTTCTTTTGAAAAATCAATTGTGTGGAATACTATGCAGCTGTTAGGAAAAATGAAGTTATAAAATTTGCCTATAAATGGATGGACATGTGTTGGAGGACATGTTTAGCTAATCTGGGAGTTTTGTTGTTTTGCTCACTCCCAGTTTAATCTTATTTAAGGCAATGTTCATTCTAATGAGATCTCTCTTCTATGTAAACACTTCTAGAGGGTGTGGCAGTTACAGAAGTCACCTTGATTGAATAACTTCTGACTTATACATCTACTAAGACTTCTATGTTTTCTAGATTGGGCACAGCTCCTCTTTATACCCACTGCACCCAACGTGGGACAGTTAGAATTTACCAGGAGACTACCACCCTGGCTACGCTGAGACTAAAGGAAGACTATAGGAAGGATCATACTAGTTTGCTCTAAGCAGGCGAGTATGACCCTTTCAGTACATGAGAACAAGATACTCAGAATCACCCTGGTGCAGATAATAAGGACCTTGTGGGTACCATCTAGATTACATGAAGCTCATGAAGTTAAGATGTATTACTTTATATCAGCCCCTCTCTCCAGTGTTTTACATAAGAGATAATCTCGGGATTAGTCCTTGGTGTAACCTTTGTTTATACATACAATAGGGTGTGGCACTACACTCTGTTTAGGGTTCTTTGTTGGCATGACAACCTCCCGATTGGGGTTACTTTGGTGTATATAAGGGCTGACTTGAGGCCCCTTGGCTTTTGCCTTTTGGTTCCTCAGCCTTCAGCTTTTTGGCTCCTGCGGCTTTTGGCTTTTGGCTTTGGTCTTTTGCTCTTTGGCCTTTTGCTCCATCTTCTAGTGCTGTGGAAGAGCTTTTGTACTATTAAAAGCCATTTTTGGAACTGCACCGGACTCGTGAGTTTTCATCTGTTCTCCGGCGTCCTCGGAGGTAGAAGACAACCTCTGTCCTGACACTGTCGGGGACCCGGCAGGCGTTCCCGACAGACATGGAGAAGATTATGTTGAGTGAAATTAGCCAGAGAGGAGAGAGACAGATACAGAATGACTGCATTTATTTGCATGGCATAAATATATATGTACATATTATGATACCAATATCCAAGGTCAAGTGAAACATATATCAGGAGGTCTTGTCAAAGGTGGAAATTATCACAAACGTGTGGGAGTCAGAGGGTTAGGTAAGACAGAAAATGGAACACGGTGCTAATAATTGTCGAGGGTACTAATGCCAACCTAGAACTGAGCATTAAATAGAGGCAAAAGGATACACATGACAACCTTTTAATGTATGTTCTGTAATCCATAGTCTGGAAGGGAAGGAAAAGAGAAAGAGAGAGAAAGGGAAAGAAATAAAGAATCTGCCATGGAGGTGGGCTGGGGGAAGGGGGAGGGAACCGGGGATGTTGGTGGTGGGAGATGGGCACTGGTGGAGGGACGGGTGCTGGAACACTGTACGACCAAAACCCAAACATGAACTTTTTAATTGTATATCTTTTTTATTTGTATATCTCACGGTGGTATAATAAAATACTTTAAAAAAAAAAGAAAAAGAAAAATCAATTGTGGGCCCAGGAGATAGTACATTGCTTAGAATGTACCCAGGCCTAGGCCCTGAACCCATAGCACTCTCAAACATCACCAGTCCAGTCTAGATGTGCCCATGCCCTTCCAGGATGGCCCCGGGTCCCCAGGAGCCCCACGGCCTGGGCAGCACTGTGTCCTCAGCAGTGAGACCTAGAAGTACCTGCCTGGCTGGCTGGCCAAGTGTTGCCAAGAATAAGGCCAAGACTCCCATAAAAACTCACTTGGGAAGCCCCTACCAGAAATAATAATAGTAACAATGACAACAACAAAAAAATCGGTTGGGAGTTAAGCTTTTCCCCTCAACTGCTATGCAGATCACTAGAAGTATCTCTATCAAGAGATGCATCTGAAAACATCTGCAAACCACAAGTGTTCTAGAAAAAGGAGGAAAGTACAACTCACAGAAAGATTATACAATAATCAACCCATATCAAATTGCTGTCATTCAAAACTATGCTACAAGCGGCAAATCCACTGACATCAAATATGTGCAAGACTGCTAAAAGTACCACTGGACAGCATATGGAACATAAGACATACACAACAGAAAACGAAAAACAATTTTTTTTTCTTTTGGGGTCACACCCATCAATGCTCAGGGGTTACTTCTGAATCTGCACTCAAGAATTACTCCTGGCGGTGCTTAGGGGACCATATAGGATGCTGGGGATCAAACCTGGAGTTGGCCATGTTCAAGGCAAACACTTAACCCACTCTGGCCTCTGGCCCCGGAAATAAAATTTTAAGGGTTTTTCTCCCCTTAATTAAAAGCAAAAAGATGTTACTTCACACAAACCTGATATAAATGATTCCAAAATAAACTATAATCTTCGGGAATGACTAGGCTAAAAGTATGAGTATTAATGACTGGGCTAAAAATTATGAGTATTAATGACTCTAATTTAAAAAAAGAGAAAGAAAATTGGACCGAAAGAGTTATGAGTACTTTCAAATTACTACTGTCTTACTCTATAAACACCCCTGAAATAAATGGTTAGATTTATTTCAGAATCTAATAGTAAAGGAAAATCAGGGCCAGAGAGATGGTCCAATGGGCTGGAGCACAGGCTTTGCATGCAGGAGGCCTGAGCCTGCTTCCCAGTACCACATCCTCCATGGAGCACTATCACAAGTGGCTCAAAAACCAAAGCAAAAAGAAGAGAAAAAGAAGCAAACATTGAAATGGCTACTTAAATTCTGATGAAGTTCAAATGATGGCTGAAACTCCACAATCTCAGTTATGGCTTGCTGAAATCTATAGGTGAGAATGAAAACTATCTCTCACTTAGGAGGAATGTATAAGAGAATGGCTGATATCTAAAGAACTTCGATCAAAGTCAGAGAGCGGCAAGAAAGGGGATTCCTGTCTCCTCACACTCTCCTTCCCTAGAAACAATTCTACATCTCATCTTTTTTAAAGTTCATCTCCCTAAGTCTGTCCTTCTGGTGGTCCACTTTGACACTCATTTTAACAATTTCCCAATATTTGTTCATCAGGGCTAGTAACTACTCATTCAAACAACTCCCAACTGGAATCAGAAAACATTCATTGACTTTCTCTCTTCATAGTAATAAATTCATCATGTGCTCCTCTGGTTTTCTTACCTACCTTTTGGCTTTCTGAACCTCTTTAAACTGCCTCCAACAAATTTCTCCATTAACATTTCAGTTAATTTGTCCCAAGTCATACCTCTCAGAAACAGAACCAACCCAACCAAACCAACTGTCTTGCTTGGGTTGGCCATTCTAAGACAGCTATTACAGAACTGACAGGCTGCGGAATACTTTAAATGGTCAAGATTTGAAGTGTCATATACAGAGCTTGTTTTATGATCTAAGTATGTGACAACCTCTGCAGATTAAAATCTAAGCTCAAATTTAAGACTGTGAATCCACTGTAGGGCTAATGGATCAATAAGCATTTCTTACGTTTTAGTGGGCTTATTATATACATAATAAGAAACACCACATGAAATTATGTCAGACAAGATGCATACCTGAATTCCCTACAGAGGAGAGGACAAATAAGGCGTTTAAAAGAATCATCCAATGAATCACGTAAAATCTTCATTAACTCTGGCCTTGCAAAACCACGTGGTCTCCACCTGCAGAACAAGAAAATTCCATATAAAAACTAATGCAACAATGACCAGGAAAAGACTTGTAGGAGAGAGGAGAGAAGGTGAAAAAGAAAAAAGGGTAAGAACTTTTATAAAAGACAAAGCACATAATCTGTGAAGACACAGCAATATCTGGAAGTATTAAAATGACATCCAAGTTCTAATTTTTTTAAACTTGGTGACCACAGTCAAATGTAAAACTTAAGGGAGGAACAATTTTTTCCTATTCTAGGAAGAGCTTCCAAAGCATTTTTAAAATGATCAACCTCTTCCTAAGTATATAAGAAAGTCACCATAAAAATATCTAAAGCATTGCCAAGGACTAAACTCTGCCCTCTCCAAAGCCCTGGCCCCAAAGCCCGTATGATAGCATTTGGAGAGAACTCAGAGGATCATTAGGTTTGAAAGAGCTTATAAAAGCAGAGCTCTCGTGATGAAATTAATGCCATTATAAAAGGAAATGCTGGATGATTAACTCAATGTCATTAAAAGGGGAAAATGTCAGCTCCATCTCCTTCCATCCTTCCTCCCATGTAGTTGTTGGCATACTAAGAACCCTCATCTGTACTGACATGGCCCTACACAAGACAAATAATATAAGTTTCTATGACAGCTGGAGCTAATTGGAGCACTGTATCCTTATTTTCTTATCTCTCTGTCTCGTTGAGGTAAGGAAGTTATTTTCTTATTTCTTTATGTCTCACTAAGGTAAGGGAGAAATTCTATCTTCACCATTGCCTCAACACCATCCTTGACTAAATCATGAGTATACCTCAGGTTGTCGTGTTCTACCAGACAATTTATCTCCAAACTAACTCATGAATATAAATAATAAAATACAATTGAATGACAAAATAATGGTTTCTAGAAAACCATTAATATACCTTCAACTATTTATCCCATCTAGGAAACTAAATTCTAAAGAGCAAACAAGCATTTCTAATGCAATAATAATCTATGGTTACAAATGGCAACTAAATTAATTTCCTGCATAAAAGAATATTATTTGAGTAGACCACCATTTTATTCTTTAACCTAAAATAAAAGTGTAATTAGGCAGAACATAATTCTTCCTTCCTCAAAAATCATATTCCCAGAATAGCTGGATGGATTTAATTAAAAAATAAAAAAGAAAGAAAGCCAAAAACTACCCACAATCCACCCGTATCAGGAATTTTTAACTGTCCAGGGACGATGGTTCTGCAGGAAACCATTGGTTCTGACCCGCAGCACAATGCCCCTGCTGAAAGCAATTTCTAGAATTCTGCTGCCAGGATTCCTGGTGCTATGAGAGACCTCGTTTTGTCACACCTCCACCATGTGTGTGTGAGCACCGCTAAGCTAAAAGTGTGCAACTACTGGCAAAAGTGTGATCAGTGCACCCCAACCAAGTGTGGACAGGGGGGACCACCACCACAGGTGTGAGTACCACAACAAATGCCCAAGCTCGAGTGAGCACTACCAGCAAGTGAGCAACCTCTGGCCATTACAACAATACAAGGGAAAGGCAAATTATTTTAAATTTAAAAATAGCAATGTCAAACATGTGAAGACTAAACAACATATTTCTAAGTAACATGTGAGTCAACAAAGAAACCAATGCGGAAATTACCTGGAGAGAGAGAGAGGGAGAGCCAAGATGGTGAAGAACGGGGAGAGCTGGGTATCACTCTGGGTCCAAAATGCAAGAAAACATAGAAGAGCCCAAAGGATTCTGCGTTGTCCCCCAGAGGAAGTGTGGGCACTACCCAGTAAATAGCTTTGGGAGATTTCCAACGAAGAGCTTCCAAACCAATCAGCAACAAAAGCAGTTCCACCTTAACTCTCCACTCACAAGAAGCCAGTGCAGTGAGCTGCTTGCTGGGAGCCTTGCTAGACCCCAGGCCTGCAACTATGGAGGGGCGCAGAGCTACAGAACAAGAAGCATCCATCAGCCACTCTAGGCTGAGGTGGTGGCACAATAGCACAGGTGGAGACCAAGCCCACATCCTTCCCTGAAGTGTGCCTGGGCACAGGCATTCTTACCTACTCTCAGAACAATCTCATTTGAGTAAAGAGAGAAGGTAGGAATGGGTGTACCAGCTGCTCACATCCAAGGAGTGAACGCACAGGGGCCAGGGCAAGGCCAAGAACGATGTAGGAACACAGGAAGCCAGGGCCGATCCGGCGCTGCCAAGTCTCGGCAGCAGCTGTACACAAAAAGCAAACAGCACAGCCTGTTTGCTGAAAGGGTCTGTCTAGAACTGCTAAGCATGAACCGTAGAACCTGGTACTACTCCTCCAGCCTGCACAAAACCTGACCCATACTATGCAGGACACACAACAAAGAATGGGAAGAGCACAGAAAAAATTAATACATGGAGACAACCAAAAGGACCCCCAGCACCAACCACCTCTAGAACCTTTGGGCGACTTCCCAGTGACCAAGGTGAGACTGATGAGCAAACTGAAGGTAACAAAGGAGCGGCCCCCAAGGAATGAGTCAGAATGAGAGAGCTGCCACCAGGTCACCAAATGGTTGGAACACAGTAAGGGAACTAAACGGGAAGCATGGAGACAGAGGCGATCAGTATGCTAATAAGATGCCCGAAACCACCAACAAAAATTAAACAGAAGCAGGAAAAGGAAAAAGAACCAAGGGTCGAGTCACAGAACTCTGGGATAATTTGAAGAGCAACAATATCTGAATTATAGGGGTCCCTAAGGAAGAGGGAGGAGAGGAGAGAGAAGAGCTACTGGTTGAACAAATTACAGTTTAGGAACATTCCCAATGTATGAGTGACTCATACATCCAGATCCAAGAAACTCAGAGTTCCAAACACAAGAAAACTTCAAGATACACTGTAATTAAAATGACCCAAAAAACCCTTCTTTTGCCCTCATGTTTTACAATAAGAGACACGGCTCTGAGGGAACACCAGTACCAGCTGGGGATCCCAGAAGCAGGAAAGAGATGAACGTCAGCATGTTGTGCAAGGGTCGCAGGCACTCTACCACTGAGCCATATCCTGACTTTTATTTTACTGAAAACAATGGCAGAGGCAAGTAAGGGCTGAAATAGTGATGTCTCTGCATTCAGTCCCAAAGGCAGGGTCCAGATGGCAGAGAGCAGCGCACTGTGAATCGAAGAAACAACCTGAGCATTGCGCAAGTGATCACACAGAGTGAGAGCTGGGCCATCACCAGATAGGCAGTAAACTAACAAGTAACTTACTAACAGGGGTTGGGTGAGGGGCCAGGGAAGCTGGAGGAGACGCAGGAGCACCAGCAGCTGACTGTGGCAGCTCACCACATGCAATGACTGTGGCAGCTAGAATGTCACGTGCAATGATCTCTGTGGGCTGCAAATACACCCAAAGCCTTGAAGTGTTCACTTTCACAAGGCCTAGAGAGGTAGCTGGTCCAGTGTCCCACAAATTCCCAGGTCAGCAAGGAGAGGGCTGCACGCACTGGCAACCACAGATACACACTAACAAGTCTATTCCTAACAGATCTTCAGGGGCAGGCCTCTGGCTGCGCGGTGACTCAGGGCTGAGATAAAAGGTAGGACCCTCCCCTCAAGCTTTCTCAGGCACACGCCCACCTAGTTACAGAATGACCTGAGTCTAAACAAATAATAGCTGGAGCAATAGTACAGTATGCAGGGTATTTGCCTTGTACATGGCTGACCCAGATTCGATCCCAGTACCGATGTGGTCTCCCAAGCCTGCCAGAAATAAATCATGAATGCAGAGCCTGGAGTAAGCCCTGAGCATTGCTAGATGTGCCCCCCTCCACCCCCCAAAAAAAAAAGACAAGGAAAAAAAAATATTCATGGGCTGGCAGCCCAAATGCACAGACCAAGGCAACAGGGCCAGGATGGTTCAGTGGAAGCGGGTACAGATTGACGCTGCAGAGGATCAACAGCAGGAAGTTACAGAAATACAGTGTCAGAGAACCCTTATGAAATGCCTGATCCCAAGCCATATGCTACTCTACAGACCTGCAAAACCAAGATCCACACTCACAGCCCTCACTGCACAGTAGACAATAAAGATGCATAGAAGCACGCCAAAAATATTTTTTTTTTCCACATCTAATAGTTCCAGCAGCAACTCCTGGGTCATTCCTGTAGTGCTTGGGATCAAACCCCAAAAAGATCACAATTAAGGATGAAAATAAGTCTGGAAGGGTTCCTCAGTACCCACCAGCTCTGTAACTTCTCAGCGAGACCCTGGTAAAGTTGTTTAACAAGCTGAAAGCAGTGGCAGGAAGATTTCCAATACAGAATGAGAAAGTATGAGAGAGAAAAATGACAAGACTGCAATCTTAAGTCACAGATCTGAAGAGTGTATTAGGTTAAATGAAAGTGAAGACTAAATAGTAGAGTGACATTAAATGAGGAATGAATCAGTGAGCTGGAAGATAAGATGTCAGACTGTCAGGAACCATCAACAAAGAACAGAACAGAAGAACAAAAATGCACTTCTTTTGTGCATTTTTTTGTGCATTGGAAAAGAAATTAGTATACCAAAGAATTATGGGATGAATTCAAGAGGAACAATGTTAGTATTGTTAGTAGACTAACAATGTTAGTCCCCAAGTCAATTTACAGCTGTGTGGCTGACTGACAGTATTAGGTACAGAACCAGTACAGAGGCTCTGAATTCCCTTTAATTTTTTTTTCAAACTATCACCAAGCTCTGCTCTGCAGCAAGCTCAGTCAATCCTTCTCTCGCTCCTCTCTCTCTATCCTGACAGGCTCTCTGCTCCTCCAACTCACTCCTACCAGCCAGGCTGAGAACCCAGTCTCAACTGACTCCTCATCTGCTTTTCCAATTCTTATATGTTCTCATAATTTGGATATCAGCCATCCCTTTAAGTATAAGCCATCCCTTTAAGGGATCTCTTAAATCTCTTAAAGGGACCCAACACCCAAGGAGCTAGAAGGAAAAACTGATAAAGAATACTAATCTAAGAAGTTTTGACAGAGAATTCCCCCTGATCTGATGAGTGAGTCAAGTACCAATATTTTAGAGGCTCAGAGAGTTCCATGTTAAAATACACAAACATGAATGTGCGAAGGAGCAATAATACAGCTGGTCAGCAGGTAGGGCACTGGCCTTGCATGTAGCAGACTTGGGTTCAATCCGTGGCATCCCATACGGTCTTTGGAGCCCATCAAGAGTGAACCCAGAGTGCTGGAGCCAGAAGTGAGCCCTGACCACTGCTGGGTGTGGCCCCAAATCAAAAATAAATCAGTACCAATAGAAAAACTTCAAGATATACCTGTAATTTAAATGACAAAACCAAAAACAGCAATACACAACTGAAAGCAGCAAGATCAAAGAAGGAATGTACCACATGAAGGATTCTCCTACAAGATTCACAGCTAATTCACCAAATAAATTTGATTTAATTTTAATTCATCAAAAAAATTCACCTTTTAAAAAAAGATAGGGAAGTACTGGGAGCTCAGCAGCAGAGAGGCAGAGCTGGGAAACAAATTATTGCACTTTAGGATAAAATCAATCCTCGGCATCACATATGATTATCATCACATATGGTTAACCATCACATATGTTTTTTTTTTTTCAATCCGGCCCAGGTATGCTGAACCAGAGACTCTCAGACAAGGGGCAGAGCTGCTACTTGCTCTCCCTGTGCCCAGCCGCTCATGAGGCGCCCAGGAGGCATGGCGGGTTTTAGCCCTGGCCTGCCACCCCAGCAGAGCCTCACAACAAGCCAGACGACCCCCACTCCATGGGGGCCGCCATTTTCCACATCTGGACTTCTCTCTCTTTACAACTCCACCCAGCAGACCAGACTATCACAGCCCGGCTGGCGCGGCCACTAGCGGCAGCGCGGATCATCAATAAATGCTTTATTTAGAGGTGACTACAAGAGTATGCCATCCGCACGGCAAGCCTGGCAAGCTGCTCGTGTCATATTTGATATTCCAAATACCAATAACATTTATGTTAGGTCATTCCCATGACCTAATATAATGGTTTTAGGCTCTTTATGTTCCTGGAACAAGCGGATGCCTTTGGGTTCTACTAGCATGAGACAGGACATATGGAGATATTACTGGTGCCCACTCTAGCAAATAGGATAAAATACAGAAAACAATCCAAAAAAGGCCCCCAAAAAAAGAAAGAAAAATATAGCCAAGTGAAATGAAGAAAACATAGGAACTCAGGGGACAGTTACAGGAGGAATGACCTCACTACAAGACTTCCTGACAGAGGTGGGAAAATGAATGTGGAGAAGAGTATTGGTGGAAGAAATCATGACTGAGAACTCTCCCATCTGAGGATGGACTACTAGACTATACTCAGATCCAAGATCACAAAAAGTTCAAAACAGAATAAACTCAAACAGAAGAATACCAAATCAAGCACTGGGAAAAGTCAAAGATAGAGATAGAATCCCAAAGCAGCAAGAACAAACAAAAGTTGCTACTGTTAAAAGCCACAGCAGATCTATCAAAAGAAAACCTCCAGATCAGAAGGGAATGGTATCAGAGTCAAAATGTTGAGACATTAAAACAACAAGATTCTAAACAGCTAGGATACCACATAAAATTCAAAGCAGTGACACAAAGCTTGATACACAAACCACAGCTAAGTAAATTCATGACCACTGACTTAATTTAATCCCGTCACCTGCCCAGTGAAAGAAAAACTCCAAAAGTGTTTGCCATTTTGTTCCTATTTTCTGCAGAAATTTTTTTTAAGAAAAGAAAAGAAATGTCATGGTCACTAATGAAAAGAAATGTCATGGTCACTGCAAAATGCACTAAATGGTCCTCTAAAACAGGAAAAGAAACCAGAAAACAGCAAGATAGTTAAGACACAGAATGCGGAAAGGAAGAGAGCAATAATAGAATCTGATAGTTAACTTTAGGCTCACATGTTCTGGACTTACGTGGGGATATAAACTCAGAACTTTAAAGTGAAACTACATGGCATTCCCAAGGGAACCATTTAGCAAGCACAAACAAGAAGAATTGGGGTCAGAGAAATAGCACAGCAAGTAGGGCACTTGCCTTGCATATGGCCCACTGGAGTTGGATCCCATATCCACTACTACTGGTGGACTGGGAGTTCAAATCCAGCTCACCAGGAGTGATCCCCAAGAGCAGAGCCAGGAGTATGCCCTGAGCACTACTGGGTGTGACCCAAAACTCAGAAAACAAAAAAAATAAAAACAAGAAGAAACTGATAGACTTTATTACCAAAAAAAAATAATAATACATATAATACAAGGGAAGAAAATCAAAGTCAAAGAAAGACTGATTTCACAAACACCCAGAATCCACATAAAAAGATGGGAACAAATTCATTTAATTCAATAATTCTGTATATTGCCAATGACCTGAACTCACCGATCAAAAGACAAAGTATACCAGCGAAAACAAGAAAAATGCACCTAACTTTTTGCTGAGTAAAAAAGTTACTCAGCAAAAAGTTTACCTTTAAACTAGCATACAAGCTCAAAGTAAAAGGCTGAAACACAATCAGGAAAATAGTAGCCTAAAGGTCTAGACAGGGGCTGTAGCGATAGCACAACGGGGAAGCCTGGCATGCGGCGGACCCAGGATTTGATCTCTAGCACCCCATATGGTCCCCCGAGCACCATCAAGAGTAATTCCTCAGAAAAGGGGCGGGGGCGGAGGCGATAGTCCTATTTTCTGCCCTACCTACCAGAGGGTAGAGCGTTGGCCTTACGCCGCAGCCAACCCGGGTTTGATCCCCGGCATCCCATATCGTTCCCGAGCACTGCTAGGAGTAATTCCTGAGTGCAGAGCCAGGAGGTAACACCTGAGCATTGCCAGGTGTGACCCAAAAAGCAAAAAAAAAAAAGAGTAATTCCTGAGCAAAGAGCCAGTAACCCCTGAGGCATCACAGGGTGTGACCAAAAAAAAAAAAAAAGTCTAGACAGCCAAATTATTATCAGGCAAAACAAACATCAAACAAAGGTAATTAACAGAGACTGGCACATGTCCAAAGAGCAAGAACAACAAATGCTGGCATGGATGCGGGAGAAAAGAACTCTCATCTATTGTTGGTGGGAATGTCAACTGGTACAGCCTGTTTGGAAAACAATATGGACATTCCTCCAAAGACTAGAAATTGAGCTCCCATTTGACCCAGCGATACCACTCCTAGGAATATACCCTGGGAGGCCAAAATCACAGCAGGAAACACCATCTGCACTTTTATGTTCATAGTAGCATTATTTACAATAGCCAGAATCTGGGAAACAACCAGAGTGCCGCAGAACTGATGACTGGATAAAGAAACTGTGGTACATCTACACAATGGAATACTATGCAGCTGTTAGGAAAAAGAAAGTTATGAAATTTGCCTATAAATGGATGGACAAATTTGCCTATAAATGGATGGACTCAATCATGCTGAGCGAAATTAGCCAGAGAGGAAAAGGACAGATATAGAATAACTGCATTATAGCATGATACCAATATCCAAGGCCAGACAAAAAATGGATCAGGAGGTCTTGTCAGTGGGTAGAAGCTACTGCAATTGTGTAGGAGTCAGAAGTTAGAGCAATACAGAGAAAGGAATAGTACACTAATAATTATTGTAAATGATAATACCAGTGTATAAATGAGCATTGAAAGTAGGCAAAAAGGATATACATGATAACCTCTAACTATGCGTATTGCAAGCCACCGTGTAAAAAGAAGGAAGAGAGAGAGAGAGAGAGAGAGAGAGATGAAATTGCCTCGCCATAGACGCAGGCTGGGGGAGGAGGGAAAATCATGGGACATTGGTGGGGGGGAAATGGGCACTGGTGGAGGGATGGGTGCTGAAACACTGCATGACTGAAACCCAAATATAAACACATTTTTAATTGTTTATCTCATGGTGGTATAATATTTTTTTAAAAAATTAAAAATAAAAAAAGAATTTTTAAGCTTGTATTAGACTTGCCATATAATTGGCTAATATAAATTAAATATATTAGTTATTCTGGAGTTATTTTAAAAGAAAATTTAATAATAATTATAAAATATAAAAAAAAGTAATTAGACCAGATACGGATATGCATTTGCCTTGCATAAGGCTGATCCTCGTCCAATCTCTGGTTCCATAAATGGTTCCCCAAATATGAGTAGGAGTCACTTCTAAGCACAGAAGCCAAAAATAGCTCCTAAGCAGCACCAGTGACCAAAAAACCTAAATACATAGACTTTTTTAGGTTAAAAAAGGCAAAAATGATATGACTATATACTATCTAGTGACTGAAGAATCTAACATCATGAACATTCATTAATACATATGTACCAATGTAGCAGCATCAAAATACATAAAGCAACAACAGGCCTAAAGAAAGATATTGAGAGCAATACAATAGTAGTAGGGAGGTCTTAATACCCACTTTTCACAATTGGATAAATATGGAAAACAGCTTGAAGGAAGAATAGAAAGAGCCTGGTTGAATAGACAAGGAAAGGATTCTCTGTAATTTCCAAAACATGAGAATTTCCCCAGTATACACAGGTCATCCTCCAGGACAGACCACAAGCCGGGACACAAACAAGTTTCCATAAAATCGAAAAGACAGAAATCAAATGAAATAACTTCTCAGACCACAATGCTGTAAAAGTGGCAATGAATCACAAAAAAGAAAGTCAGGAAAAATTCAAACATTAAAACTAAGCAACATACTACTAAACAACCATTGAGTCAGAAGATCAAAGAAGAAATTTAAAATTCAAAAAACAAACAAGAATGAAGACGCAAGAATGAAGAACACAGAGATATAGTAAAACTTGTACTGAGGGAATTTCATAGCACTATAGGCATTCATCAAAGAACAAGTCTTAAATAAGCAACTTAACCTCACATCTCCAGAAACTGCAAAAAAACAAAGGAAGCCCAAAGTAGGTGGGATAAAATTAAAATCAAAGTCCACAACTTACAAATCAAAAATGAAATACAAAAAATAAATCAAACCAACAGCTGGGGTTGTTGAAGGAAAAAAATAAGATCAACAAACTCAGGGGCCAGAGTGATAGTCCAGCCGGGTAGGGCGTTTGCCTTGCACGTGTCCGCCCATGCCGGCCCAGGTTCAATCCCCAGCATCCCATATGGTCGCCTGAGCACTGCCAGGAGTAATTCCTGAGTGCAGAGCCAGGAGAAACCCCTGAGCATTGCGGGTGTGACCCAAAAAAGCAAAAAAAAAAAAAAAGACCAACAACCCCATAACTACATAACTACACACACAAAGGGAAATGCAAGAGACAGACAAGGGGTCAGAGTGATAGCATAGTGGGTTTGCCTTGCACACGGCCAATATGGGTTCAATCCCTGGCATCCCATAGTGGTCCCCTGAGCACTGCCAGGAGTGATTCCTGAGTGCAGAGCCAGGAGTAAGCCTGAGTAGGCTGAGTAAGCCAGGAGTAAGCCTGAACATTACTGGATGTGACCCCCAAAAAAAAGCAATAAATAAATGAAAGTCAAAATTAATGTACCAAATCAGAAATGAAAGAAGAGATATTATGACACAACAGAAATATAAAAGAATATACAAGATTGTTATGAAACAACTTTAGTAGAGAACCTAGGAGAAAAGGATGTATTTTAAGACTTATAACTTCCCAAGGCTGAATCAGAAAATTAGAAAATCTGAAAGAAAAACAGATAATTACTATCATAAAAACTAATCAAGAGTAATCAAAAAAATTCCTCCAAATGAAAGCCTTGGTCTAAATGGGCTTACTAATGAATTATTAGATCATGAAAACGTCTACACCCTATCCTTCTTAAGTTCTTCCAGAAGGTCAAAGAAACAAAACTTCTTCCACAGTTTCTACTAGAACGATATTATGATTATCAATGCAGAAAGTGACAGTACTAAAATCAAAATTACAGATAATTTCCTAAAGAAAATAAATGTAAAATTCCTCAACAAAATCTAAGCAAGTCAAATTCAACAATATAGTAAACATAATCAATACAATAAACATATCAGAAGATCAAGTGGGATTTCTCCTAGGGATGCTAAGATGATTAAATACACACAGATCAAGTTACATGGGTGACCTTATAAGGTAAAAATCATATGGTCATATCAACAGATGAAGAGAAAATACTTGACAATACTCAACACCCATTTATAATTATAATGACTATCCTACTGAAAGCACTATACATATTCAATGTAATTTCCAACAAAAGTTCCAAGGCGTGGGCCAGAGAAATAGTACAACAGATAAGGTGCTTGCCTCAAATGTCGTCTACTCGGGTCTTATGACCAACGCCCCATATGGTCCCCCAAGCCCACCAGGAGTGATATTAGCCCACTGGTGGTGGGTGAGATAGAGGCACTACAATCCAAAACTAAGACTCAAATTGATTTAATACTAATATAAATCATGATACTAAAACAAGAAAAAAATTCTTGGTGTTTTTGGCCATACCCAGCAGTTCTCAGGACTTACTTCTCACTCTGTGCTCAGGAATTACTCCTGGTGGGGTTCAGGGGACCATATTTGGTGCTGGAGATCAAACCCAGAATGGCCGTGTACAAAGCAAGTACTTTACTCCTGTACATATCTCAAGCCCAAACAAAAACATTTGTTTAAGAAGCTGTATGGGTAGGAGAATACCTCAATATAATATGCGTGTTGCGGATGGGAAGGCACACACTTACATGCTTCCCCAAGCACCATCAAGTGTAGTCCCAACACACAAAAAACATACATAAAAAAACAAAACTGTGTTAAATGGAATATTACTCTGCCATTACAAAACATGAAATCAGGTCTCTTGTGATCAAATAGAATTTGAGGTGATGATATAATAGAACAAAAGACAATTACCAGACAGTTTTATTTACCTGTGAAATACAAATTTTAAAGGAAACTGGCAAATACAGCAAAGCAAAGTCTGAGACTAGGTGAAAACTACAGTAATTACCAGAGGGAAGGGGAATATGGGAGGATCAGGGAGAGCAGTCTCTTTTGGGTGAAAGGCCCTTGGAACACTGGTGGTGACTGTGAATTGTGCACATCAGACCTATAACGCTGGAAACTGTACATCTATATACGCATTGTATTGTAGAGCAGTAATGTCATTTTAAGAAATAAAAAGGGTACAAAACCTACCATCTGTCAGATCTGATTTTACATAATTAACATTCCCTAACAATACATAGAAATGTTAGTGTGGTACTTTAGTAGAAAAGAAAGTTCTGTGAAAATCTATAAACATACCTGTTTTGGATGCACCACCTACAGAATTCATTTTTTATTCCATCAGATATATTGACTTTCACCGTCAGTATCTTCAAGTTTTCTCCACGGTTCATTGCGAGAATCTGGTGGGAAATTATATGCCAAGATTGATGATACAAACACATATGAATGATCCATTTAGCCAGTCAACATTTGTGAAACAAATCAAGAAATGCCCCAGCCAAGAACTTACTTTTTGTGTGTGTGTTTTGTTTTAATGGGGTTTCATTGTTTTATTTTTTATTTATTTTTGTTTATTTATTTATTTATTTATTTATTTTTATTTATTTATTTTTGCTTTTTTGGGTCATGCCCTGCGATGCTCAGGGGTTACCCCTGGCTCTGCACTCAGGAATTACTCCTGGCAGTGCTCGGGAGACCATATGGGATGCGGGGATCGAACCCAGGTCAGCCGTGTGCAAGGCAAACACCCTACCCTCTGGACTATCGCTCCAGCCCCGCCCCCCAAGAACTTACGCTTTTATTTCATTTATTTATCAGCAGTATATTCAAACATAATCATTCTTTTTGCATACAGATAAAAAAGGCTGTTTTTTTGATATTTATAGGAAGTGATTTTGGTGATCTAAAATTTCATTTTTCATTTTATTTATTCAGCACTTTTGACCACCTAAACTTAGAATTGCTAAGACAAATACAAACACGCAAAACTCTTAACTGGAATAGTTAAAAACTACTCTTTACTGTGTACTGGGGCATACTGGAGGAGGGACTGGTTTGGGTCAGGCCTGTCCCAACAGAGCCCCAGTAGCCAAAAGCCCTACAGTCCAACAACTGCGCCAAGTTCAAGGCCAGACTCCACTGCTTGGACAAGTTCCACCCAGAAACTAATTCACTGAAAAACTCAGGTATGTAGGTATAGTGACTGAAGTCACCAGGCTTTCATGGAGTCAGGGATGGGCTACCCCCCCAATCCATATTCTTCCAGAAGGCCCAGCAGTCATGCCCATGTACCACCTCAGGCACCAAGTAATCTCATCCACTGGCCATGATCCAGAGACTCATAAATTTCAAGACAGATCAACAAGTGGCAGAGATGCTTCTGGGCCCCACACAAGGGTGCATGTACTGGGGCAGCACCCAGAGGGGGGATGGCTGAGGTCCCACCCATCCTAACAGAACCTCAGGAACTGAAAGCCCCCACGATCCACAATCACCACCATGCTCAATGGCAGACTCCACTGCTCACACAAGCTCCACCCAGACACTAATCTGCTGAAAACTCAGGCATGTGTTGAGGATGCCGCTGGGGTGCCTGACAGAGTCAGGACAGAAGTTCTCTTCTACCTCCAAGGCCAACAGGGGAATGGATGAAAACTCATCCACTGATGCTGGAGATCAATGAACTGTGCCGGACATTGTGAGCCCGGCACAGTTCCAAAAAAGGCTTTTAATAGTACAAAAGCTCTTCCACAGCAATCCAATATAATGAAAAACTCTAGCTCTGGTCCGAACTTAGACCATACAAAAGAGCCTAAGTCTCCCACCAAAGAGAGAGGATCTCACCTGAGAGGAGTCCTACCAAAAGGAGTCCCCTTATATACACAAAAGTAATCCAGGGAGGGTCATGTCAAGCAAAGAACCCTAAACAGATTGTAGAAGGGCAGTGCCAAACCCTATTACAGGTATAAACAAAGGTTGCACCAAGGACTAATTAATCCCTTCTACGAGATTATCTCTTATGTAAAGCACTAAAGAGAGAGGAGAGAGAGAGAGAGAGAGAGAGAGAGAGAGAGAGAGAGAGAGAGAGAGAGAAAGCGCAGGTATAAAGTAATCTTAATTTCATAAGCTTCATGTAATCTAGATGGTACTCACAAGGTCCTTATTATTTATTATCTGCACCAGGGTGATTCTGAGTATCTTGTTCTCCATATACTGAAAGGTCACACTCGCCTGCTTGAGAGCAAACTAGTATGATCCTTCCTATAATCTTCCTATAGTCTCAACATAGCCAGGGTGGTAGTCTCCTGGTAAATTCTAACTGTCCCACACTGGGTGAAGTGAGTATAAAGAGCTGTGCCCAACCTAGAAAACATATAAGTCTTAGTATGTGTATAAGTCAGAAGTTATTCAGAGTCAAGGTGACTTCTATAACTGCCACACCCTCTAGCAGTGTTTACATAGAAGACAGATCTAATAAGAATGAACCTTGGCTTAAATAGATTAAGCTCTGAGTGGACAAAACAGCAAAGCTCCCAAACTAGCTAAATCTGTCATCCAACAGGCATGCAGGTTTTGTAACTGAAATCACCAGGCCTTCAAGGAGTCAGGGATGGGCTAGCTCCCCCATCTCCCTTTCTTCCAGAAGGACCAGCAGTCATGCCCTAGTTCCAAAGCCACCACATAGTTAAAATTTAACCCTTTACACCTGGATTCCGGAGTGCCAAAAATGACATCTCAAATTCTGACAAACCAAGTAGCATACAAACACTTAATGGCATGTAAATTAGAAGGCAAACAATAACAAAATAGCAAACATAAATACATCTATCCTATAACTACATATTAGCAATTTCATACAAGGGCTTAATGGCCCATGGTGAGACTGAACAATCTAAGAAAACATTTCTTGATCATTTTTGGCAAATTACCCATAACAAGCAATTTAAAACAAAATATTGAGGGTCTGGGAAAAATATAAATTATGGTGGTATGAAGTTACAATGGTGGTGAAGTTGGGGTTTGAATACTGAATAACAAATTAACAAGGAAAACAACTTTGTTAAAAAAATGAGTAGAAACTCATTAAGTTCAATAACTGATCACTTGATCACTTGAATCCCATTATTCATTGATTTGCTCGAGCGGGCGCCAGTAACATTTCCATTGGACCCTATCACGTGCCAATGTAGCCCAATGGCATCTGGTTGATTCAGGAATATAAAGATCCTCAAACCGTTCCTTCAGGGTCTTGACAAGGAAGTCAGACCATCTTGTAGGTGGGCGGTCACATGATCTTTTGACATCCCATGGGATCAATAACTGATAATAACAACAAAGATGGGTTGATTTGCGCATGTCTCAGTAAAAGATCAGTAAAGAGGTCATTAGCAAAACCATTACAAGATATATGTTGTAATAGCACTATAAAGTAAATTAACTGGTGCCTGCTAAAGGATCAGGCTTGGGTTGGGTGGGAAACTAGAAACTTTAGCGGCAGTAAAGGCACATTGATAGTGGGACTGGGGTTGGAATACTGAATACGTGAAACAACTGAATTGTGAACAACTTTGTAAATGACAGTGTTTAAGTAAAAAATTTTTTAAAAGTACTCATTACTTATAGAGCATTCACAGAGCATTCACTAACCTTAGACCATCTAAGTACTTTACATAAATTACCTGATTTAAAGAAGCTAGATTTTCAGAGCCCCCAGTGATATATCTATAATCTTCATTTTATATAAAAACCTCCCAAGCAGTATTTAGGAGACCTGAGGGCCCCCTCATGATTCTCTACCAACAGGTTCTAAATAAGAGCCTGAGGATGCAATGCAGCTCAGGCTGTGCTGGCAGGGACACGTGGGCCATCGCGGGGATGTCTGGGGTCTCTAGTGCTACCCTAGCAGTGGTGAGTGACCTCCAGGATTATAGCTGGTGTTGCTCGAAGGACCATGGATCACTGCAGATCTAGCACCACTATCTCCTGGCCCTTCTATATTTACTCTTTAAAGACTAAAGTGTTCCAAATCATAAACCAGAAAGTAGCATTGGGATAGCATTTAAAATCAAATCAACATGCACAGTAACAGAAGGCTGTTTTTAAAATCTTAAGAAAGGACTTGTGAGCAATCAGAAGGAAGTAAAGGGTGAGAGACATTAGTAAAATAAAGGCTAGGGTTCCAGAGACATGGCCTGGTCTGAGCACATGCTTTGCCTGCAGGAGACCAGGGTCTCGAGGTGGACCAGTGGAATGAGGCAGAAAGAAGGCACATAGAATAAAAAAGAAAGATAAAGAATTATTTCTTTTGCAGATCATTTGATCACTAACACAGAAAATCCTAAGAAATCCACTATGAAACTGTAAATAAGAGTTTGACAAGACTAGATTTTTTATAAAAATCAATTAGTCACGTAACACCAATTAACATTTGAAAACAAAATTTAAAAAATATTTTGTTTACGATCCTACCAAAAGAATTAAAATACTTAGAACTTAACTTTCACTAAAGAAGTATTACATTTATAGTCTGAAACTGTAAAAATATAATAGACATTAAATATTCAAACAGAAAGTCA
The DNA here is from genome assembly GCA_021461705.1 of Cryptotis parvus. Classification (NCBI taxonomy): domain Eukaryota; kingdom Metazoa; phylum Chordata; class Mammalia; order Eulipotyphla; family Soricidae; genus Cryptotis; species Cryptotis parvus. Next base: position 51,754 of record JAJIBD010011897.1, read on the forward strand.
TTCCATGATCAAGAAATAGAAGGTATAACTATGTTGAATATTTCCTAAATTGGCTTATAGATTAGAGAAAATCACTACCACATCCCACCTAGTTTCTCTGCAGAAATTGACTCTAACCCTAAAATTCACTTCACTTTACAAGATATTCAAGAATCTCAGAACAGTCAAGGCAATCTTTTATAAATGTGTTTTGCTTGGGGGTCACTCTGAGAGGTGGTGCTCAGGAATCACTTTTGGCAGTGATCAGGAAACTGGTGGTGCTGTAGATGAACCTGGATTGGCAGGCACCCTACCCACTGAGCTCTTTCCAGCACGCCCAAGTCAATTGTTTAAAAAAAAAGAGATAAGATTTTATTTCTGCTTTCTAATTTCAATCTTAGAGTTAAGCCATATGGGTCAGAATGATAGTGCAGTAGGTAGGGCACTATCTTGTACACAGACAACTCGGGTTCAATCCCAGAATCCCATATGGTCCCAAGTACTGCCAGGAGTGATTTCTTTTTTCTTTCTTTCTTTTTTTTTTCTTTCTTTTCTTTTTCTTTTTTTTTTTTTTTTTTGCTTTTTAGGTCACACCCGGCAATGCTCAGGGGTTTCTCCTGGCTATGCACTCAGGAATTACTCCTGGCGATGCTGGGGGATTGAACCCAGGTCGGCATGGGCTGGCCAAGTGCAAGGCAAACACCCTACCCGCTGGGCTATCGCTCCGGCCCGAGGAGTGATTTCTGAGTGCAGAAGTAATCCCTAAGCACTGCTGATGAGAAAGTAGTGAAACAAGAATCCTCATAAGCCACTGAGTAAAAAGTAAAGGTATGTTCCCTCTGGAAAATAATTTGCAGGTCCTCAAAATACTAACATAGAGATGCCATCTAAGTCAAGAATTCCATTCCTACATGGAGATCATGTTGAATGAAATTAGCCAGAAGGAGAGAGACAGATATAGAATGACTGCATTTATTTGCATGACATAAATATATATGTACATATTATGATACCAATATCCAAGGTCAAGTGAAACATGTATCAGGAGGTCTTGTCAAAGGTGGAAATTATCACAAACATGTGGGAGTCAGAGGCTAGGTAAGTCAGAAAATAGAACAGTGTGCTAACAATTGTAGAAAGTACTAATACCAACCTAGAACTGAGCATTAAATACAGGCAAAAAGATACACATGACAAAACTTTAATGTATGTTCTGTTATCCACCAGCTGGAAGGGAAGGAAAAGAGAAAGAGATAGAGAGAAAGGGGAAAGAAATAAAGAACCTGCCATGGAGGCAGGCAGGGGAGGGGAGGGAACCGGGGACATTGGTAGTGGGAGAAGGGCACGGTGGATCGGATGGGTGGAACACTGTACCGACCAAAACCCAAATATGAACATCTTTGTAATTGTATATCTCACAGTGGTATAATAAAATACTTAAAAAAAAGAATTCCATTCCTAAGTATATTTCAAAAGAAATGAAAATATATATCCACAAACAAATGTTCAAAGCACAATTATCCATAAAAATGGAAAAATAAAAATAAACATACATCAGGTTGGAGCAATAGTGAAAAGAAGGCAGCAACCCAACAACCCCCTTCCCAACCAGGCAGGCCTACTCATGGAAAATTACCATCTTAGGGCCTAAATAACCCTTTCATTAATACTAAATGGTGTGGAAGAAAAAGTACATTAAGCTCTAAGGGTGGAAGGGAAGCCCCGAGACCAGACCGCAAAGAGTTAACAGGAGCACACTTAAATAGTGGATGGGCTCTGCGAGTAGGCCAGATAAAGCCAAAGGCCCTCCCAGCCAAATGTCAAGGGAGGAACCCTAACTATAACCTTGAGTAACATCCTGATATGGTGTGCACCCTGCACCTGAAAAACCGCAAGCTTGTTGTACTGTAAAAGTTTCTTTTGTCTCAGAATGCTATAAAAACTGTGCTGTATCTCAGTTCGGGGCTCTTAGCCTCTGGCCTGCCATCGGTTATGCTGAGAGCCCCAGCATGCTTGGAAAATAAAATAAAACCATAAGCCCAGTCTCTCAGAATTTTCTTTGATAGGTGCGGTGTTCTGAGGCTCCTAGTCGGTCACCCTATCGGGTGGCCAACCCTTTCAATAGTACAGCTGGTAGGGTACTGGTATTGCTTGTGGCCAGCCCAGGTACAATCCCCAGCATCCCATGTGGTCCCCTGAGCCCTGCCAGGAGTGATCTCTCAGCACTAAAGACATCAAATGACAAATAAATTAAGTATATCATTATATCCAGAGAGTAGATTATTATGTGGCCATAAAAAGAGAAACCCTCTTGATAATACTCTTTAATATCTATGAACCTGGAAATATTATGCAAAGTAAAGGAGCCAAATGTAGAAGACTACACATTACATGATTACTTTAAGTGTCCAGTGTTGCGCCAGGTATCACCCAACAATCTAGAATAAACAAATTTTCACAGACAGAAAATGAAGTACCTAGAGCTTAGGGAGAAGGATAATTGGAGGTAAATGTGAGGAACTGCTAAAGGGTACATGGCTTTTTCTAAGTGATGAAACTTTCTACAATTGATGATGGAAATGGTTATATAACTGAGTATATGATATGACTTAAATGCGAGATAAAATGTACTTCAATAAAGGTGCCATAAAATAAGAGTTGTCTGTTAAAGCATCTATGACATTGATATGTGATATTCAACTAACAATATAGAGATGTAATTTTCTATTATAGAACTATAATGAGATATGTTGTTCTACAGTTACAAATTAACCAGTCATCAAATCCAAAGCATCCACTAAATAGTACTTAATAGTTTTGTTTACAACTACGTGTATATATATAAATACACAGTCTGTTGGAATACCTGCTGCTCATAACCCTCTGTCTCCTACTTAGCAGGTGTTCGTCTCCTAACAGGTGCAGTGACTTGCCAGTCCTGGGTTTTGTACTGTAAAGTGAAATGTTGTTTTTCACTTTCCTGTATGCCCTTTGCATATTCTTGTATTAGAGTAAAACCTCTTTTTGTATAGACACACAAAGACAGTTAAAGCTATACATCTGATATATAGGAATTAGTTAACTCTGAAATATTCACTCCTGGGTGTCCATCATATTTCCTAACTTAAACCTCAGTTGCCCTTAGATTGATTCTAGTTCCTTACACCCCAAAAGAAGGGTCCCATAGCAGGACTTGGATGGACCCCAGGGCAAACTGTGAAGTAAGCTACCCTGGTCTCGACATGGGATGGACTAAGTGTCACAAGCAGTATAAGTTAGGAGCAAGATCATGAAACAAATTCTGTCCTGACCCAAAAATAGAAAATTGATTTAGGACCCTGTTTGGAGTTAGGAAAAAACTAACCTGGTCTGAGTACTCTAGTCTAGAATATATAAGATGTTCCCAGGAAAAGCTGCCCTTTAAGCTTAATTCTGGGTGTAGATAAACATCTGTATCTCACTGTGTGTATACAAAATGACTAGAAATATTATTAAGAAATAAATGT
>JAJIBD010011898.1:0-55964 GCA_021461705.1 Cryptotis parvus
AGAAGAATGTTCTGATCATTGAAGCCATTTCCAGGGCCCCAAATTAGAAAGTAATAAAAAATATCACACTCTCCCTGGTGGGTAGTACATTTAATTGGTTCCCCAGCGGGAGCCCAGCCCCAAGTCAGAAATGCTTACTCTCGAGATCTCAAAAGGAAGGGGCTGCATCTGCAAACACTACCAAATAAGCAAGAAATCAAACCAAGGAAACGTGCAAACCAAGACAAATGTAGAAATAAATAGCTTGGAGCTAGGAAGAATAAAAAAAGAAATGCGGGGCGGGGAACCCAAACATCCACAGCATTCAACCCGAAATTCTTTTAACACAAAAAATTGCACACGTTGCATCAGACCCGACAGCTTGAATCCCTGTTTGAGGTCTGGATTTATTCTTTGGATTAAATCCTGGCTGTAGGATGTTTTTCAGTGAGAAAATGGACTGTGCTCAGACTCCCGACTGTTTGGGATTTGTTTTTAGAGACAGCCAGAGCCTAGGCCGAAGCAGCCTTCCCGGCAGTAGGCTGGGGGCCCAGGAGAACAGGCAGGCTTGGGTGCCCCGACTTGATGCCTTTCCAGAAGGCTCGCCAGGCTCCCAGAGCCTGATGTTCTACTGCCACCTTCTGTCCCAGCCTTCACACCGAGAGGCTGTTACTGGGTCGACTACAGGAACTTTCTAACTGTCTTTCTCCGCCTGTGCGGAGTTGGACTCAGGGGGGAAGCGGAAGTCGCCCACACTCAGGTCTGAGTGACCCACAAGGATGCCAGAAAGGGGGGGGAGAAAGGGGGTTGGTCCTCTGGAAGTTTTTTTTTCTCTTCTAGAGCCAGCAGAAGCCTTGACTGCTCTCCCACCCCTCCTGTCCTTCAACCCTCCCTTTCTTGCGCTCAGCCCCCCCACCCCAAAGTTTCCATAGGAGGGGAGGTCTGGAAAACAAGGTTGAAGGCAAAGACAGGACTTTGTGTTTTTCGACCGTCAGCACACACTTGTCGAAATCATTGCCAAAGACAAATGGGATGAAGTGGAGGGAAGGAAAAATGAGATTGAATGGTGGCTGGGGGGGCGGGGGGGCTGACAGCAAGATGTATGGCCTGGTAGAAGTATCCCCGGGACTGAGCTATTGGTGGAGATATTTAAACCTGAGCGGACAAAACATTGGGCCTCTTTACCTCAGGGAATGATTCTCCAGCTCTGGGGCCTGCCCTCCCTGAGCATCGAGGTCCTCCCCAACTCTGTTTTTAATGATTTCTCAATTGACCTCCTCTTCTATAAAAAAGTGTTCTGCGGCTGCTGAGGAGTTCAGCTGTTTAGAACTTCCATCTGCATCAGGAAGACAGTTCATTTGTGGACTGTCATTTTTGTACTTGTGTTAAAAGTTGTCCACCAGGTACCTAGATTTTTTTAAAACAAATTCGCATCAGGTAGCCCTCTGAGTTTTCAGGCAGGGCATGGAGGAGTCTGTGGACACCCTGCCATGTCAGATTCACCCACAGAGATGCCATGTGGCCTGTGGCCAGTGGCTCCCCTTTTGGTGTCTCTAGTTGGGTTGGTTCTTCTGAGAGTTTGGGATGGTGAACATGATGCTGCCTTGGGAAAGGACTTTGAGGTGGAAAGAAATGGCCCCACTTCCCTTCGTGGTCCCTGCCTTCCATGTGAGGTTTGAGCCTCCTGCCCTGGGAAGATAAGAGGGAGCAAGGAGTGTGGGAAGTACAGATTGTGATCTTTGACTTCAGGCTTTTTCCTCTTGAGGGTGATGTGGTTCATTTGCCCAGTGGATAATTACTAGGCCCTCATTAACTGCTAAGCCCTGAGCAAAGAGCTATAGGATCCATGTGGAAGAGAACAAAGACAGAGGGAGAAAGTAGAGTTCATGAACAAAGAATTTATTGTGACTTGGTGCCCCCTTGATCTCGGCTTGGCCCTTCCTTTTAGCTCTAACATGGCAGCAAGCTACATCTGCTCCAGTTCTTTGGTGAGCTCTGTTCCTTCTCAATTCAGGACCTGCTGGGTGCTCAGCCCCCAAATCAAATGCTCTTCCTCCCTACCCTTTCACCCCTTTCACTAGTTCTTTTAAGCAATCAGGTCCCTGCTGAAAGGTTAGTGGAGTGGAGGAGCTCTTCCCAGGGCTTAAGCCCTGGGTCAAAGACTCTTGGCTATCTGTTTCCTTGGTTCTTGTCTCAGCTCTACGAGTGAATGAATTTAGCACCAAGGTATTGCTATCATAGCGGCACCTCCCTCAATTCCCAAGTTGAACAAACTCATGTAAACAAGTACCTTTTCTGTCTAACTGGACTTTGCCTGTCACAGTCTCCCATAAGCCTTGTTCAGGCTGTGTCTGCTGGATGGAAGGAACCCATGGAATGCTGAGTTCATGGTGCCACAGCACTGGTAGGCACAAGTGCTGTTGCCTCAGAGAAGAGATGGTGAACATCATCTGGAAACGCTTCCTAGAGGGAAGCACTGGTGGAGTTGGCTCTTAAGGAAAATGTAGTTTTCTAGGCTCTGTACATGTAAGGCAACTTTAGACATGGCTCTACCATATTAGCCATGCTAAGTAGCCTCAGACTTTTCTTCATGACTGTACTTCAGTTTCAAAACTATTTTGAATACTATTTTATTCCATTCAAAAGACTCCTCTGTATCATCCCCAGGAAGAGCCTGGTTCCCTGTTTCATGCAGTTGGGGTGTGAGGCAAGTCAGGAGGTGCCTGGAGGCCATTCATTATTTGCTATGAGTTGAAGATGTTTTAGAAGAGATTTTTATGCATTTTCAGGATAGCAAATCTGGTCCCAATTCCCATCCCTGGGAAGCAGAGATTTGAGTTTGGAGACACATTTCCATAAGTGTGGAACTACTGAATCTGTTACTAAGAGGATTGGAAAATAGGACATACAGGAAATTTGAACAGACTGGAAGTTAGGAGTAACTGTAAAGCATTTGTCCTCAATAATTCCGAGTGCAGGGAGTTGACACATGCTGACTATCTAGCCTGGGTCTGAGGCTTCACATCTAGCGGTGATTCAATGTCATGACAACCTTGCGTAGTGGGTTCTGTTGTTACCCTTCTCCCTTTGCCCGATGAGGAAATGAGAGTCAAGAGAGTTTAAGTAATCTGCCTTGAAGTCATCAAAACAAAGGGCAGAGATGGGGTGGAGGACATGTGGTCTTCACAATTGGCTATTTTACCCTCTGACTCACTCTCGAATGTGGGCCTTGGAAACAGGATTATTCTTAGTTTTGGGAACCAGAACTGTATGGATTATGAGTGTCTGTTTCAACCTTTATCAATTGTCATCCCATAATCAAACTAAATGAAATCATAGGTAGAAGTATTTTTCTACTCAAGCACAGTCTAGATATTTCATGACCACCTTTTAGCTAATTTCACAGGGGAACTTTTCAAGATGGCCAAAATGACTGTGTCCCCTTGAGAAAGAGAGATGCTGAATGTGAGCAATCACCCACTTCAAAGTTGGGGGGTAGATAGGGATTAATATCAGATATTCCTCTATGCTGTCTATTCTGCCCTGGTCTTAACTTTTATCTCCAGCTGTATCATCATCACTTGTATCACTTGTCTTCCTGTTGTTCATCAATTTGCTTGAGCGGGCACCAGTAACATCGGGTGTTACTGTGAGTACGTCCTCCATATGTCCTGTCATAAGCAAGTGTAGCCCAAGGACATCTGCTCACTCCAGGAACAGGGAGAGCCTCAGACTGTTCCTTCAGGTCATGGGATTGAGGTCTATAATTGTTAATGGTTTTTGGCATATCAAATACCATTGTACCATCATGATTCAAGCAAATTTGTGTCCAAGTCATCTCTACCTTTAAATATAGCGATCTTATTGCCTTTTCCACATATTGTATGACTGCTGTGAAGAGCAGAATAACATAGGAAAGTGAAAAAAAGGCACTTTCAAAATGCTTCTCTCCCATGTTTTCAAGAACGTCATCTTTTGGTTCTTGGCAATGTAGTATATAGGTGCTACATTACCCTGACCAGGATTTAAAAATAGTGTATGGATAACACCATCTAGAAATGTGTCTTGTTGAGGAAAGTCTGGTTTTGAAATGTTAGTGGGCTATGTAAATGAATGAGATAGACTATTGGACATTCCTAGCAGAGAGGAATCAGATTTGCTTCTTCCAATTGCTGGTATTTCTTGAATACCTCACAGGGAGAAAGGGTTATAACATGCCCTGCAACTTGTTGATATTTTTTCCTCCTTAAAGCCCAAACACTTGAAGAGTATAAAAATGCCTTCTCTCCTGCTCCATTTTCTTCAGCAAACATGTGAAATCTCACACATATTTTGTGTGTACACTGAGACCCACAGATGCAGAATGACAAGGCTGTTCTCCATGTGTCTGTCAGAGGCACCAAACCCCCAAATCAAGTGAGACCAGATGGGGAAACCACAAGACCAGCCCCCTGCCCTGTGCAGAGTGTTGTCACCTCATTTGGACATGCATCAAGTGAGAAGGCCCAGGGGGTCAATCCCATCCTGGAGTTGAGTTTAGCCGAACAGGCGGGGACTTTACCCACCTAATTCCTTAGCCAGAGTTGACCTTAGCCTGCTCACCTATAAGCCACTGGCATTCTCCCTTTGCCAGTTTAGCCTTCCTGATGCAGGGAAGAACTCCAGGATACTGTGGGGAAAGAGAAGAGGCCACCAGCCACTGTTATCATGGGTTCCTGACCCACCTTCCTGGTTACAATTGGGTGTTGCGAGTGGAGATTGCAGAGTTCTTCAGAGCTTGAGTTGTTTCCAGTATCAGGGTAGATTTGCTGTCTCCACAGAGAAAGGTGCTGTCATAGTACTAAGTGGAATGTTACTCGGGACTTTACAGTTTGTCAGTTGCTTCCATGTTTGTGTTCTCTTGGCTGTCTCTCAGCTACTGTGAGAAAAAACCAGACAGACACCAATCCCTCTCATAAGGGAGGACACCTGGGCAGGGTGAGTAGCTGGCCCAGGTTGTGGAGCCTTCCAACTTCCTTCCTCACCCCGAAAGCCCCTCAAGAACCTGACATTCTTGGAGCAGAAAAGGAACTTGGAGTCATGCCCGAAAGTTCCAGCACCCATTGATATCCTCTGCCCCTTTTCTCCCTCTGGCCCCATTTTTCAGTTCCCTCCTGGGGCCGTGCAGGCAGTGGGTGGCCAGTACCCCATGGGTGGAAGCCATGGGGTCTCCTTTTTCACACAGCAATTGTCACTGTCCTAGCAGAGTTGACAATGACAATGGGCAGCTGACATGTCTCGGGGCAGGGGGAACAGGTGGGCATTCTTTCCCATGCTGTCCCAGGTCATATTTTTTCTGGCTTGTTTTTGAGAAACTGAAAGCTCAGGTGCAGTTAGTGTCTTGCTATTCCAGAAGGGGTGATGGTGGGCAGTATCCTATCATTCCTCCAGGCTAGAAAGGAGCATGGCTTTGACCAGCAGGAATTTGAAGATTAGCTGTTCAGGCCCGGTGTTGGCCCTTGGTCCCTGCTCTCAGGGTTGATCAAAGCCCCCTGTGTTCACTGGGACCCCAATCACTCCCTCACTGTTACTCGGGGCTGCCAGGAGACCATACTTGGCAAAGAAACTCTTTCTGCATGGGAGGCTACTGGGTTATAAACTGAGCAAAATTCCTATTTCCCAAGATTTACCTTATTTAAAGAGTCTTTAATCAAAAATTTTGGAAACTGATTCTTTTTTTGCCCCCTTCGCAGTGATTAGTGCCTAGTTATTGCACAAACACACACACACACACACACACAAGAACCAGAAGGGCAGGAGCAGCACAGCTATAAGTCCCTAGCTGTCCACTATCCAGTAGAGGGTACTTACTGGATGGTAAGTATATCTCAATATACTCCTATTCCACAAATGCATATCTTAGCTGTTTTCCTGTGTCTATACAAAAAGCCTTGTACTAGCATAAAGGGCATGTCAGCTATGCAGTGAATAAGACAGGAGGGTATATGATACACAGGATTTAGGAAATAATTATCCTGTAAAAGTCACCCTTTGTCCTAAGTGTGCATTTGATTAAATATGTTTGGTTCTTATTTGCTAACTCTGACAACCTGCTGTGATTCAAAGCAAATATATGTGAGAATAACTGCTCCTTCCCCAAACATGCGATGTGGGGCTGGTGTTCAAGCATGTCTCAGACACAATATGACAATGACAGCAAACATTGGCTAAACAGAACATCTGGAAGCTTCCTTATTTGTAACATATAATTAACCCATAAGATATAGGAGAAATGATCGCTGTATATATGAGGTGACTTTTGATTTTTGGCCATTGATTCTCCATCCTGATTATACACTGGAATCACTAAGCCCCTAACCCCCCCACCACCCTCAAATACTATGTCTGAGTCCCATCTCAAACATAGTAAATTCCAGATGGTAGGTCTGACACAACACACTAATGGTCAAAGGTCCCTAACCTATACAGAAAAATCTGTACCTGTGTGGATGGAATGGTGGTGCAGACCTTCAAAAGATATGTCTGCCACTCAAATTCCTATCACGGTCCATGGAGGGGCATTAAGCCTAGCAGAAGGGAAGATGAAGAAGGTTGGGCTAAGCAGAGAAGAGCAGACCAGATATGCTCTAGGGAAAGGGAATGGCTTAGATCCAAGGGGTAGAGTAAGAAACATAAGCCAGTATAGAGGGCAGGCCATTCCAACTAAAGCATAGAATACTTGAAACAGGGACAAACTCAAGGTGAATTGCTTTGATTTCTCCATATAAAAATAAAAACTGAAATTGTGGATAGTTGGGAAAAAGAGACAAGAAAGCTGGTGGGGAAGCTTACTGCCTGCCAGGCCATCACGATGCAAATGGACTTTAAATTCTCCATTTGCATGCTTTTGATCATTGCTGAGAACACACGATGTCATGGCTTGTATCCTGTATATTTAGCACTGTATTGCAGACCTTTCTCCGTGGCACTAAGAACTCTTTGTCACCACTTACACTGGCTGCAGTTATTGAGTTCATGAGATGCAGCATTTTTCTCAGTCTTACTCCGAAAGTCAGACCTCTGTATGTGTTCAATTTTCCCCATATCTAGGGGGATGACTATAGATTTTGTTGTTTTTCCTTTGTTTTGGGACTATACATGGAAGTTTCAGGATAGACTCTGGCAGTGCTCCATACAGGGTGCCAGGGAATGAATTGAGGTCAGCTGCATGCAAGGCAAGCGCCTTACCTGCTATACTATCTCTGCAGCTCCAACTTTTAAACTGTTATTTTTTCAATTAAATCTCCATGAGATACATAGATACATAGTTGTTCATGATTGGGTTTCAGCCATACAATGTTCCAATACTTATCCCTTCACCAGTACACATTTCCCACCATCTGTGTCCTCAGATTCCCTCTTTCCACCCCCACCCCAAGATGTCTCTAGCATTTAACTTTCTCTCTCTCTCTCTCTCTCTCTCTTTCTCTCTCTCCACACACACACACACACATACACATATACATACACAGTGGAATACTACACAGTGGAATATTATACCACCAGGAAAAGCAAAATCATGAAATTTGCTTATAAGTGGATGCACATGGAGAGTATCATGCTGAGTGAGATATGTATATATTGTTCTCTCTCTTTTTGGGGGCATTAGGATTTGCAGTACAGGTACTGAAAGGCTATCATGTATGTCCCTTTACCTATTTTTCAGCACTCCATTCTTCCCCAGAGTGATCATTTCATTGCAGTTTCCTCTCTATCCTAATCGACCTCTCCTCTCCCCTGCCATTTGTGGCAAGATTCCAACTGTAGGACAGTATCCTAGCCCTCTTTTCTACTGTCTTTGGGTACTAGTCGCATACTGTGTTTTCTATATTCTACAAATGAGTCCTATCATTCTATGTCTGTTCCTCTCCTTCTGCCTCATTTCACTCAGCATGATACTCTCCATGTCCATTCACGTATAAGCGAATACATGACTTTATTTTTCCTGGTGGCTGTGGCTGTGTAGTATTCCATTATGTAGATTATCACAGTTTCTTTATCCAGTTTTATGCAGTCATCTGTTCTCAGGTACTTGGGTTGTTTCCAGATTCTGGCTATTGTAAATAGTACTGTGTTGGGGCTCAACAGGTTCCCCCAACAGATATTGGGGTTGGTGGGGTGTCTCGCCATGTTCAGGGACCATGACAATTCGAAGGAACAAAATCACAGGCTCTTGAAACAAAATGAGGTGAGAAAAAACAAAACTCTTCCTTCCTGGGGCAAGCCGCTAGGGGACCTCCCCAGAGACATATCTTATCCTGGAGCTATAGGCCTGCCCAGGACAAAGGCAGAATTTTGTTTTCTTTTCTTAGCTGGTAAACAATCACTTCACTTGTATCACTTGTCTTCCTGTTGATCATCAATTTGCTGAGCAGGCACCAGTAGCATCTCCATATGTCCCTGTCACATGCTAGTGTAGCCAAAGGGCATCTGCTCGCCCCAGGAACATAAAGAGCCTCAAACCATTCCATCAGATCATGGGAATGAGGTCTATAATTGTTACTGGTATTTGGCATTATAGGTTGGAATAAAACTTAAATGGAAGGGACTAAGGAAGCATGAAGTACATTTGGTGACTTTTACATTGTCTAATAACAAGATAAATGGTTGGAATGGAGGGGTGTGTTTCCCTAGACCCTTTCTCCCTTAGGGTGTTCTGCCTCTCTTGCTGAACCTGACCTCTACTGATAGTCCTCAATTCCACAGAAGACTGGTCTGCGGGAGCAATGGTTCTTACCCTTGAGTGTGCCTCCAGTTGCCCAGAGGACAGGTTAGACCCCAGAGCGCTGAACCCCACTTTTAATTCAGGAGCTAGAGGGGACTGGTCTTAGAATTTCGACCTCAAGAAGAATCCCAAGTGATTTTTGTGGCTCTTGGCCACTAGACCCGCTTTGAGGATGGCCGTGTTTAATTTGGCAGATTCTTTACCAAGTATCCGGGCTGAGGGATTGCATTCCTTGCACGCGTCTCCTCCCTCCCTCCCTTGCAATCAATCTGGCTCCTCTCTCCTTGCTTCAACAACCCTGAGGCACAGCAGCTTAGAATCTTGCCCCCAGGCACGCTCCATGGGCCACCCACATTGGTATCACCCAGAAGTTTGAGAACAATTTGGCATCCTTATCTCCATGATCTGCATTTATCAAGACCCTGGATGATCTGTGTGTGCAGTGATGTTTGGGGTGTGTAGATATGGCCGGTCAGAGTAACTCTGGAGTTAAACCTAGTGACTCAACACACTCCATCAGTTTCATCCAGACATGAGCAAACAGGCTGGTGAGATCAAATGTCGCCCCCTGCCTATATGTAGCAGATATCCCCAGCCTTGCTAAAGTAACAACTTACTTTAGGAGTCAACTGATAGCATCTAAATGCAACCATGTGGCCTCTCCAAATGCACTAGCATTTTAAAAAGGGGCCTAGAAATAGCAAAGTCTGGACTTAAAGAAAGGCGCTTTAAGTCTATCACTGAGTGACAGAAGGGCCAGGTCAGAGAACACATTCGCCAAACTAATGATGCTTCATCTTGCCACTAGAAGGCGCTAGATGGGCCCTAACTATCCCTGCCCAGACCTGTCACCCTTTTGCTCTACTCACACACATACAAACCAATTTGTGGTTGCAATTCTGAGCTACAAAGACCCAAGGCTTGGTTCTCCTCATTGCGAGGGCCCTGTACGCACTGGCCGCTTAATCCCAGAAACATCAGTGTGTCTTATTGCAGGGACATTCCATGAAGCCAGAATTGCAGACAGGGCCAGGTGGAAGGGAGTGTAGTTCGGAGATGTTGCAAGGAAGAAAAGAAAGAAGTTTATATAATGCTTTGCACTTTTTCCTACGGTGTGGGCAGACATCTGGCAAATGCTGTGTGAAGAACTGGCCCCAGGTCCACAGGGCCATGTCCAGCATAGCCTCATACTTACTGGAGGCCTAGAGAGAGAGAGAGAGAGAGAGAGAGAGAGAGAGAGAGAGAGAGAGAGAGAGAGAGAGAGAGGAGGGACAGCTGGTCCTAATAGCTAAGGTGAGGACAGACTTACTCAGGGAGTGGCCTACAGCAGTGTCCAAGCTCTGAATGGGGAGTAAGAGTCCTTAGTCAGTCTTCCACCGTCCTTGACTGTAAGCAGAAAGTTTTATTCTTCTTCCCTCCCCTCCTCCCTCCCTCCCTCCCTCCCTTCCTTCCTCCCTCCCTCCCTCCCTCCCTTCCTTCCTTCCTTCCTTCCTTCATTCCTTCCTTCCTTCTTTCTTCCCTTCCCTCTTTCTCTTTCTTTTCTTTCTGTCTCGTTTGCTTTATTCCTTTTCCTCCCTCCCTTTTCTCTTCCTTCCTTCCTTCCTTCCTTCCTTCCTTCCTTCCTTCCTTCCTTTCTTTCTTTCTTTCTTTCTTTCTCTCTCTTTCTTTCTTTCTTTCTTTCTCTCTATTTATCTCTTTTGTTGGGGCCACACCCATGGTGCTCAGAATCACTCCTGGTGGGGCTCAGGAATCATATATCGGGGGTCAAATTTGGGTTGGCTGTATTCAAGACAAGTGCCTTACCTGCTGTTCTGTTGCTCTGGCCCCAGGGAGAGAGATTCTTAACTGTAGTTTAGTGATAGAGCCCAGAGAACCTGACTGAAGCCTGGGACTCTCCACCAGGCACAAGGGAAAATATGGGTCATGCACATTTATGCATCCAGTTTCAGGGATCTCTTAGTCCCCACAAACCCACCCACAGGTCTCTAGGAAATCTAAAAGCCCTGAACAGTGCAACCTCCCATCAGGGATCCAAGTGTTTATTCAAGGTCACAGAGCTGGTTAGTGGCAGGACATGCACTAGACCCCCATATCTGTGCCTGGGATTCACGAGAAGACCCCCAGGTTCTGCCTGGGAGATAAAGTAATCATTCATATGCAGGAGCCTCACCTAGTTGGGTTCAGTCCTCAAAATAGCTTCTTGCCTGTGAATCTTTGAACGTTGTGTGGACAGCAAAGGCTTGTGTTCCTCTTCTGAGTGTGGGTTGAGACCCGACTATAAAGACTGTGTATGTAACAGGCCGGCATGGCAGGGCAGCCAGATACTGGCCCTGCTCCCAGGACGTCGCAGGTCTAGCAAGGAAGACAGAAAAGGAGCACATACTAATTGTTACAAATTGCTATCTAATGGAGCATCATAAAGGTTATCTGGAATTCTTTTGGAGACACTGTGCTAAATAAATGATTAGCATTAATACTATAAATAGTGTTCCACCCCATCTTGATGAATAATTAAAGGTGCTTCCATTATAGAAACACAAAGCTCGGGGGCCCTCTTTGTCACTGTGCCTCCAAAGAGCATTTGTCCCAGCACTTGGTAGCTGTTCTAGAATGTTCCCATGACTTTCCCTCTGTGTCTGTATATGGGGTCCCGACTCGCCTGTGGAAGTATCAGCTGAGCTGTCTGGGGCCAGCAGAGTCTCGGATGGGGGTGTCTGTAAATATTTACAGAATATACTGCACTCTCTTCTTTCATCAAATGTCGAGATAGTCAGAAATGTGAGCCCGGCCAATCCCATTGGCTATTGCAATAAATATTTAGACAGTGTGCTTGGGAAAGCTGGGGGGAAGTGGCCATGGTCCCTTTGTCCAAAAGAAGAAATCAGCATCACTCACTCCCACTTGGAACCAAG
Organism: Cryptotis parvus; assembly: GCA_021461705.1. Taxonomy (NCBI): domain Eukaryota; kingdom Metazoa; phylum Chordata; class Mammalia; order Eulipotyphla; family Soricidae; genus Cryptotis; species Cryptotis parvus. The sequence continues at coordinate 11,656 of JAJIBD010011898.1, forward strand.
TACAGGAGACTGCAATAGTGCCTGAGCAATGACTGATGCCTGGTCACCTTTTGCTTTTGGCGTTCTGCAGCCCGGTCTTCACACTCCCAAATGGGGGAACAGGTGGATGGAATGGCATCTTTCAGGCCCTTACTCCTCCATTGCCTTTTATTTTGAGGTGGTCACACTTAAGGTGTTCATGGAGTACTTTCATGAACCCCAGGACTTGAGGTTTGCTCCCAGTAGTGCTCGAGAAACCATATGGGGTGTCAGGGGCCACTGGGGTCCCCAACGATATCACAAAATGAGTTCCCTTCTACCTCCAAAGCCAGCAGGGAATGGATGAAAACTCAGGAGTCCAGCACAGTTTTAAAAGGCTTTACTCTCACAGGTTCTGGTATACAGTCCAGTAACAGGAAAACCCTGGACTTTAGGTTCCTGGCTTGGTCCCAGTCATATGTAGGTTTAGAATCCTAGGCAAGATGACCGCTACCACATGCTAAGGCCTAACAGGGAAGATAACAGAGAAGTGGAGAGCAGAAGGAGAAGGTGAAAAGGCAAAAGGCAAAAGGCGTGGAAGAAAGCAGGCTACAGCCTTTATAACTTTCAGCCCAGACTGACCCACATCAACGGAAAGCAGTTAGGGTCAATTCCCTTCAGGTAATTTCTCCAAGGACCTCACCTAGCCCCATTGAAATGTTAGCGTTGCCCCCGAAGGCTGCAGGTGCTTGGCAGAGGGAGGCGCATCTGAGATGAACTGTATCTCAAAATACAAAGCCATGCATCCGTACCAATGGGTATTCTACAGCCAGGCACATATTTCTCTAAGCCTTCACAAGATTCTCATCTTTACTTCATAGTTGTTTTGTATATTAGCCTTTAGACTTATTAGAGAGCCATGCATGCTTGCTTGGAGGTAAACAGCATTTCTCTGTGATCTAATTACTTAGAGATCCAATGTAGCCAGGTAAATATACTGGTAAGATCTATCTAGTCTCACGATGATTGTGGTAGCATGAGAGAAAATATTTATACCGGCTAACATAGAACACATGATAAGATATACTGCCACAAAGAGTCACAGATTCACAGTTTTCTTGCCCCTATATCTACAAACTGGCCTGTAGGAGGTAACCCCAGACAAGGTGCAGAAGCTCTGGGCAACAATGTACTGCAACAATGGGGAATAGAATAAAAGCCTGCACCAGTCCGAGGTCTCTCTCCATCCCCACTGCTGCTTCCTTTTGGTTTTTCATTCTGAGCCTATGAGAAAGCAGTTGGAGGAATCCAGTTCTTTAGTCAGAGGCTAATATGCAGTGGTTAATGGTAACTAATATGACTGCGGCCACCCAGTAAATGTCCCTGACTTGTGGGATGAGGGGATTGTTTTTCCTACCTTGGGAGGGTTTGAGTTGTTGACCAAGGATAGGGTGGCCCTCATGTGGGTGCCAGACCTCTGGGTGTCCACTCAATTGCTAGGGAGGTAAAGGGTTGCTTAGGATAGCCCTAATCCTACTCTCGGTTCCTGCCAACCTGGAAACCTGCTTTCTTGCCCTTTTTTTGACATTCGATTAACGTTTGCACTTTATCTCCTATTGTTTTATCCTGGTTTAGAATGTGATAGAAATTCAGAGCCCGACTTTGCAGCTCCATGTGTATAAGGCTCATCGCCCCGGCCTAGTAGTACCCCATCACCAGAGCAACCTCCTTATCTATACGTCCCACCACCCTCCCTTCTGCCTCCCTTAATCACCCTCTTTTCACCAGACTAGGGGTTTTGTGGGGTTTGGTCAGTTGGTTTAAGTTATTTTTATCTTATATGTGAATGAAAGTATTCAGTGATTGTCTTTTATGCCCTGATTTATTTCACCAGCATAATTAGCTCAAATTTCATCTATTTTATCCCACAGGGCACAATGTCATCTTTCATGAGGCAGTTAACCTCATGAAAGCACAGAGCTGAGCACCTCTGAGCACCACCATAACCTCTGGTGGTGCTCAGAGGTTATTCATGGTGCTGTGCTCAGAAGTGACCTCTGGAAGTACTTGGACAAACCATAGCACTCCCTGGGATCCAGGGTCAGCAGCACCAAGGTAAATGCCTTACCTTCTGAACTACCTTCATAGCCATTTTGGGGGAGTGCAGGAATTATAATTTCATCTGTTACCATGCTACAGTCTTATACTATTAGGTGTAAGACTACTGATTCTTTATCTTGTCATCTGCCAACAGGCATTTATGTCTTTGGGAAAACTCATGTCCTTGCCAATCCCTTGGAGACTTTCTGCTATTGGTCTCTTTCTGTTATTGTCGCTCTCCACATTCAGGGTTTATGTTCAGCTTTTTCCTGATGGCTCAGGAATTTCATGCTTTCAAGGATTGTGCTTGGCTAAATAAAAGACAAATGATCCCATAGGTTTAGGAAATGTGGTCATGGCTTTGAGGAACATGGCTATGTAGATTTTCAGAGCAATGAATAATTGTTCAAAAATAATGGTTTTTGAACAGCAAAATCCAAGAGGAAATGCCACAGGCTCTGATCTCAGATTCTGAACTTGCCTGTGATGAACCTCACTGCTGAGTGACTGGAAAGAGGGTGGATAAGTCACCATCACCACTGGAGTCAGCTGGGAGGGGCTGCAGCTTGGGGGATGTGGTCACTTTTCTACCTGCAAGCATTAGGCTGAGAGCTCAATCCCGGTGCCACCACATGTGCTCAGCAAGTTCCTGGCAACCCTAATGGCTGTGACTTATGGCCTCACCACAGTCAGGTGAGGTGAGCAACACAGCCAAGAGATAGGATTCCTGGCTTGTTGATGTCACTGGTGAAGTCAGATCCTGAGTGAGTACACCCCACAAAGAAGCCTCCAAAAGTCACTTTGGGGGAATAGCTCATTTTCTTAGGGGTGGAAAGGAATTTAAATTGGGGGGAAAGTAGGGTGCAAACTCTGTGTCAGTCAATCAGGTAGGGCGTGAAAAAGAAATTAAAGCAGGGTGTGTGCTTAAGCCAATCAGGTAGGGTATAAGTGGGAATTAAAACAGGATGTGAGCTTCTGTAAGGGGCGTGTGCTTAATGTGCTTAGCTAGCTACACCGACTGAGCTCTATGACTGAAAGTATGTATGAGCAGGTGTGAGCACCCCAACAACCCCGCAGCAAACAGCCCAAGCAGAGTATAAGGAGGCACCACCATGGAAGAGGGCAGCACTGTGTGAGTGTGTGTATAGGAGCACAGCTGAGGGAGTGCAGCCTTCTGTGGACACTACAAGCATGTGTGAGAGCACTCCAGGATGGGGATAAAAAAAAAACCCATAATGTGGTGAGAGTCAGAGCCCAGAGTGAAAGTGATGGAAAACAAGGCAGGCGTGATGGCAACCTTTCTGGAGCATCTGGTGTATGCCAAATTCTACACTAAGTGCCTTTTCTCCAAACAACCCGACTTGTTGGACACTATTTACTGCTGCCAAATGCAAATACCAGGGCCAGAAAGTCACACTCAGTACAGCTGCCCCGAGGCCACCTCACAAGCAGAGAGGAGGGAGGGCTTCAACCTCACAGGATGGTCCTCCCACTGCTAAGAGACCAAACATCTGAGGGCCACGTGCAGCAGGACCAGCTCTGTCCTAGGTCCCAGGGGACCCCTCTCTTTCTTTCTCTCTACTGATCGTCCTTGGCATTTCTGGGTTTGTAGCTGAGGAGAAGCCGTTTCTTTAAAAGGCCCCCAGGACCCTGGGCGGGGGAGCTGCTCCAGTGGCATCTCCAGACCATGAAGAGGACCTGGCTGGGGGCGTCATTGACAGGGAGGGTCTGTACTGAGAAAGCTGCCACAGGAAAAGAGCAGGGACAATGGCATCGACTTGGCTTGGCTCTCCCTAAGCTACAAATATTGACTATCTGGGGAAGACTCAGCTAACGGTCTTCAGGGAAGGCATCGAAATCCTGACAGGCAACATCAATAGCCTTCCGAGGTCTCCTCTCTCCCTCCCCTGCCAGAGGCCGGCAGGGAGGGACCATGGTTCTAGCAGGTGGTGCCAACTTCGAGTCAGAGGGGCAGGTTTCCACCCTCCTACAAACACTCCTTCAAGCCAAGGGCCCTGCCTGTTTAGGGAACACACTTGCAGCCTCTAAGGAGCTGGATGGGGTAGGGGTGGGTGGGGGTTGGAGTTCAGCCACACAATTAGTGGAGTCCTGCATGTAAGGGCCGAGGGAGAGGCCCAGCTCCCGCCCTGTGCCAACAACCATATGTGGGACAATTTCATCCACCTCTTGTTCCTTGTAATTATTCCCCCGTGTTTGTTTATTTTTTCACACGAGTGTATGAGCTGTTCATTTGGAAAATTCACTGTGACTCCCAGTCTTTGCCTCGTTATTGCACTTCACCCTCCTTTCAAACTATAAGACCTATTTTCTTCTTCAAAAAAACGCTATTGAGATACAAAATTACTATCATTTTCTTCTTAATAAAGATTGTAGTCAATTCAGTGATTGACCTTAAGGTCAGAAACAGTTTTGTTACCATGAATCATGCAGTGAGACCTATAATTCGAGAATTAACTGTGCAGAACTTTCAGGGTGGCTTCAGAACTTTGTTTGTTTCCTGGCCTAGAGAAAGTTTGAGGAGTGGCGGTGGGCAGCGTGTACTCTGGCTGGCTTTATCCTTCCATTTTTAAGATTTGCTCTTTAAAAGAGAGACAGAGAGAGACAGGCAGAGAGAGACACACACACAGAAAAAGAGAGAGAAAGAAGAGAGAGGGAGGGAGAGAGAACTGCTTTAACTTTCCAAACTGGAGATCTCCTATGCTTTTCCTGCAGACCAGGGGAGGGGAAACATTCAGAAACAGACATCACAAAAGATGCGGCTTTCCATAACCCTTTAGGGAGGAAGAATCAATCACCTTGACTGAATTAATTAGATTCTTCAGGAAAGCAAGTATTTCAACTGGGTCTTGGTCTTTTCCTACAATTGATTGTTTGCCCAAATTGGCTTTTTAGCTCTGTCTGCACAGGTAGGTTATCTCAGGTCCCTGGAAGACAGACAGCTGAAAGGTTCCAGTAAATGCCATGGGCTTCTCTCTCTCTCTCTCCCTCTCTCTCTCTCTCTCTGCTTTTCCCTTTATTTCATTTCTTCCTTCCCTCCCTCTTCTCATCCTTGTCCTCCAGAATTTTCTCTCTCGTTCACTCCTTCTCACTCTCACTTTTCCTCTCTCCATTTTTCTTTTCCCAGTCCATCTCTTGCCTGCTTCTCTCTCTCTCCTTTCTCCTTTCCTCTTCCCAACTCTCCCCACCTCCAAGAGATGAAAACTTGCTTTTATAAGAACAGACCCTTGAACCACTTACCTCTTGAGGGCACAGGGTATGGAGAAGGCGCTGCAGGGAGAAAGTGTGGGGCAGGGGGGGAAGTCCAGACTGACATCCAGTACAGTTCTGGTGTACAGACTTAGAATCTGTCACAAGATCATTTTCCAAGGCAGGTAGAAAAAACCAGCCCCTATGAATACCTTAGGCTACCATAAGAAAAACTCTCTTCTCCCACAGTCCTAAATGTATCCCAGAACCCCTCACCCATAGCCTTCACCCACTGGGCCTACAGATTCCCTGCACAGCCCATGGTCCAGCTAAGCCACAACTTGTTCTTCTTGCATTGTCCAGGCCTTCCTGCACCTGCCATCAATTCCTGCTCCTCTCCTCTGCCTGAAGAAAGGTCACGTTGTTCACCCTGGGAAGCTCTCGGTTCCTTCAGAGAGGGGTTGTCTTTGAAGAGCTTCCCAGGCCAGGGTCGACTCTCAGTTTCTGGAGACTATATTAAAAAATGCTTGAGAGCAACGCTTTCTTCGTAAATATAAAACCAGCCCTTTTCTAAAGCCCCCTGTGGGGCCTGGAACATGCCCTGACTATAGAGAAGGAAACATTCCCAGGGAGTTTTGAAGCAAGGACACACCCAACCTATTGGGCAGCTCAAGTATAAACTTGTCTGTGCACATGTGTGGGGAGCCACAGGCCCCTAGGTCCAGCCCAGGCCCAACTGTATCTCCATCCTAGGTGCCCCCACTTTCTGGTGTTGTTCTTGAGTGCTCACGGCCATGGGGGAGAGAAGGCTGATGAACTACTTTGATCCAGCAGAATAACTGCATGACCCCAGCTTGTCAGGAAAATCCCAAGAGCTCTGGGCTCTTCTTTTTGATACCTCAGGAGCTCTAGCCCAAACTTTTGAGGTCTTCAGACTAAAATCAGGCCATGTGGGGCAAGAGAGTTAGGAAGAGGAGGCAGTAACTCAGGACTAGTTAGCTGTGTGACTCTGAGCAAGTTACTTAACCCCTCTGAACACCATTTTCCTATCTGTAAATGAATCCCTCCTCCCAGGGTTGTTAGGAGGAGTAAATGACATACAAGGTGGATATGGTATTTAGCACAGTGCATGGGACACGGTGTGGACTTGGATAAATATTAGCTGTCATCACCTGCATTGTAGTCTTGAGGCTTAAAATTGGATTTAGGACCATTTTCTTTGTTTTTAATTTATTTATTTTTATTTATATTTAAAAAATATTTTATTACACCACCATGAGATATACAATTACAAAGATGTTCATGTTTGGGTTTCAGTCATATAGTGTTCCAGCACCCATCCCTCCACCAGTGCCCAGTTCCCACCACCAAGGTGCCAGCAACCAGTGTGATGATCTTCCCTTGCACTCTCAGAGAAGTTTGGTGAAAGTTTCTAGACAAAGAGACTTTCTAGAACTGTCTCAGAAATTTCTCAGGTAGATTAAAGACAACTTGGAAATGGATTTTTATCACCCATTAGGTAATGGGTCACCAGAGTTGTCCTAGCCAAGGTCAAGGAAACTCAGTGGCTGTGGACAGGGTTAGCGTGGGCAGGGCATCTGAGTCTTCAGCCCCCTTCCATCTGTGCAGCTACGGAAGCAGGAACTTTGTAAAATGTATCAGTCCATTAATGTGGGACCATTTTGGGTGGTTTCTTGCCTAGCAAGGAATGTGCATGGAAACCAATACAATGGCACCTACTTGTGAGAGAGGTCAACGGACAAGGTGTCAGGAGACAAAGCTCAAATCTGTCTCTTGTCTTGGAAATAGAGGGTTGATGTAGGGTCTGTCTTTTTCATGGGAATTGACTTTGGGTATGAGATAGCTTTGTTTTAGCTACGAGAACAAAATACTTCACAACATTCTCTGCCTTCTCTTTGGGGGCTTCATTTTGTCAATGGATTCACTTAACACTTATTTGAGATCCTGCTAGGTGCTGTATTATGTACAGGGAACAAGATCTCTACATTGAGCAGTAATAATCCAGTAATAAACATTTTAAACCTGAATTAAAAAGTGAACCCAAGGAGTAAGAGGGGGTTGCTTTGGTTAATGTGTGGTGGGTATTCCTGTTAAGAAGAAACCTTGACTGAGACAGTGAGAAGGAGCCAGCAATTACAGAGCAGAGAAAATAAGACTTTAGCAGCTACAAATTCTGTGGGGTGACAGTAGGACCAGTGTACATCACATGGTTCCAGGGAGACAATTGGACCATTTAGCCAAAGGGACAGCAAAGACATAGGACTTAGCATGTGGCTGGAGATCAGGCCCAGCACTTTGTGGCCATGTGAGGATCTTTGGGACTTTAAGAGCAATGGGAAAACATTGGCGGCTCTTAATTCTGGGTGACATAAAGGGATTGACTCAGGGTCAATCTTCTTCACTGGGACCTTGTTTTATCATTTTTTCAACTGTAAAGAATCTTGTCTGCCTGGGTAGACAAAGAAGGCAAAAAGCCTTCTCAGTAGTCCATGGAAGTCTATATAGAAACTGGGATCTTGCTTGACCATAAAACAAACTTTGAAAAGCTGGGGGAAATAGTCCCAACCGATTCTGAGTCTTGGGGACCGATTTCAGTTCACTGGAGCTCTAATGAAGGTGGTCCTTATCAGTCTGAGCTTGAGCAGCCTTAATTAGACCCAGATTTTCTATCTTTAATTTGGTCTTACATCAAAGTGAGAGTTATAATTGCAGGTGCTGCTGGGTCTGCGAGCTGCGTTGTTATGTAGACTACAGCCAAGAGCAGGTTGTGCTGGGATTATTGAAAAGCAATTTGCACAGAAGGTCTATGGGGGAAAAGGGAGTTCACCTTACAAATCCTGAAAAAAAGGAAGAGCATAACTCGCTTGAGGTCTTTGGGGCGGAAATATGTTTAACAAAAAATATTTAAAAGGGCCAGAATGATAGTACAGCAAGTAGGGTACTACTTTGCACACAGCTGACCTGGGTTCAATCCCTGGCATATCGCATGGTCCCCCAGACACTGCCAGGAGTAATTCTCGGAGTTCAGAACCAGGAGTAACCCCTGAGCATCACCAGGTGTGACCCCTAAAATAAAATATACATACAAAAATACATAAGAGAAGTATTTTTAAAACAATCAGTATTTTTCCTAGCTCTGTTTCACATGCACATCCAAAAGCTCCTCCCTTTGGGAGACATGTAGCTCACTGCTACAGCATATAGCCGTAGAGGTCATTGCTGGTCCACAGTCAATAGGGCTGTGGGAATAGCTTTGTGGAGACAGAACTGATTATCTGGAAGCTCAAGAAGCTGGAGGCTTTGCATGGTCATTCCTCACTTTTGGGTCAGGGAAATCACAGGTTTTCAAGATGCTCATAAAATGCGGCTTGTTTAGATTGCTTTGAAAGGATGTCCTTGTGTGTATATATGTTTGTGCATAGGTGTGTGTGTATGTATATTGTATGAGTGTAGCATATATGTGTGTGGTATGTTTAATAGATGTAATGTGAATGTATAAGTGGTATATGTGTGGTGTATGTGTACAGTGTACAATGTGTGTATAGTATGGGTTTGTGTGGTATGGGGTGTAGGATGTGTGTTTGCGTGCATGCATGAGTGTGTGTGTGTGTGTGTACAGATAAACTCTTACTGGAGAACATTCTCTTTTTTCCAGTCCAAAGACCCTAGAGCCTTGTTCCTAAGTTTGGAGAAATTGGGGTATTTGTGACTTGTTGAGTCTCCAAACTTAGAGAAGGCCACTGACATCAAAGGGCTCCTCCTCGCCAAACCTTCTAGAAGGAAACCCCACTAAGGAACAACCACACTTGTCTATTAATAACTAAGATACATTTTCTGTTTACAGCTCAAAGTGTCTAGGAACTAGTTAAGGAATGGTTTCCAGGGGCAGGAGAGATAGCCCCCCAAAGAGGTAGAGTTCATATTTGCATGCGCTGACACTGTGTTCAAACACACCCTCCACCCAACTGAACCCCCTCAGCCATACCCCCAGGCTGAGCTATAGTCCCGCACAACCATGCCAGGAAGCTCCAGAAATGGCCCTGATATTGTCTTGGTTGGCTCTTTAGAGGCACATAGCAAACAACAGCTCCGCCTTCCTCACTCTGTTTCATAGAGTCCCTGTTGAATCAGGAGCCATGCAGAGAAACAGGTCAAGAAGCCCTTCACTAAGTCCTTCTCCCCTGTTCTCACAGCCTCATTTTGGAGCTACTTTGTGATCATGCTAGAGTTTTTCAAGGCGAGCTCTGATCCAAGGAGCCATTGCTGACATTGTGTTGTCTACACTCATGTCTCCATTCCATCTAAACCGCTGGTCATTTCTGTGAGGTGGTGGACGGAGTGACAGGAGGGGGCAGTCGTCTGTCAAAGGTCTGGAAACAGCTGCATCATGACTGGATTGTTCACTTTTCAACAGTTTATTCTGGTGGTGAACACTTTGGACCTCTGGGGAGAGAGGTAACCCTCTTGCTTCTTAAATTAGGATAAAGTCCCCGAGGCAGCAAAGTGTCTCCTCCTCTGTGGGCTCTGGGGAAGGTAGATGGGGGAAGGGGAGGTCTCATGAGTCACTAAGGACAGGGAATCCTGGCTTTTGCTCCAAACCACATTTAATTTTCTAATCAAACTGGCTCATCTGATTCCAATTATTTTTCCATCCTTTCCAAGGGCAGGGGCCACAGGGTAGGCTGATGACCTGTGAAATTTCAATTTTAAAGAATGAAACTGGTTTTGATTTATTAAAAAGTCAGCCCATTCCGCTTGTGTGGATGCAAAGAGGGTAAAAAGAACTGCCAAAAGACTGGGTCATACTTGATGACCCGGCCCCCACCCCGGCCCAGGCCCCCTGGAGAACTCGTCTCTGACGTGCTAGAGAGGTGGCCTGCAGCCAGGGAATAGTGCAGCCGCTCCTGACCGTGTCAGCAGTGCAAGTTGGGTGGAGTTGTGTGTGGGCTGGGCCAGTGCAGATGTGCTGGAAGCAGACAGGGTTGGGGAATGGCTCAGAGACCTTTTGGGTCGGTGTGTAGCCTGGAAAGGAAGCGCCTGGGTGCAGCTGCTCCACAAGGCAGAACGTGTCCTTTGTTCTCTAAGTCTCCAGCCCTGACTCCTCTCTAAAACCACCTGCACGCCCTCATGCTCTCTGTCCACCCCCGCAGTTTCCCTTGAAAGATTCCCCAATTGCCGGATCAGATAGACTCTGTGGGGTTTGTATCCACCCACGTGGATGGAACTTAAAGCATGGTCCTGTGGGGCAAAAGGAGAGAGCTCAAAGGGCTGGGGTACAATTTTTGCATGTGGGAGATGTGGGTTTGGTCCTTGGAAATGCATGGATTCCCCAAGCCTTCCTCCTGGTGTGCCCCCTACCCCCACCAAATAAAAGTAAAGGTATTGGGACTGGAGAGATACTGCATAGGGTAAAGCACTTGCCTTGTCATGGGACCTATGCCAATACTGCTCTATGTCCCCAAGCCCAGCCTAGAGTAATTCTTGGATACAGAGCCAGCAGCATGCCCTGAGAACAGCTGGCTGTGGTCCAAAGACCTCTACCTCAGCCTCCCCCACCCACCAAAAAAGAAAAGGTAAAACCATGAACCTGAATTAAAAAGAAAAGAATATAAAGAAGTAGAATGAGATACATAGGTTATGGTTTACATAAAGACACTTTTAAAGGAGCACCATATGTCACAGCCCAGCAAGCAGCCACGCAGTTCATCAATAAATGCTGGATTTAGAGATGACTACAAGAGTATGCTACCCGCATGGCAGAGCCTGGCAAGCTACTCGTGTCGTATTTGATATGCCAAATACCAGTAACAATTATAGACCTCATTCCCATGACCTGATGGAATGGTTTGAGGTTCTTTATGTTCCTGGAGCGAGCAAGTGCCCTTGAGCTCTACTAGCATGAGACAGGTCATATGGAGATGTTACTGGTGCCCACTCAAGCCAATCGATGATGAACGGGAAAACAGTGATACAATGATACAGTGATACCATGCGCCAGACAAAACGAACACATTTGACTCATGAGAAAACTTGCTAATGAGAAGAGAAATGGAATATGTAGATCAAAAGGAAGAAATAAACAAGTGAAGGAAAGACCCAAACTGCCATGATGACAATGAACCACCATTTGGAGGATAATTTCCTCAAGGTCCTGATCTTAGGAGGAAACAATGAAGAGCGACATAAGACAACATAAGAGCAACATAAGAGCAACATAAGCCATATCTATTGTGACCCTTCATGTGAACACATTGCCCAGTGGCCCTTATGTTGAGTAACAATCATTTTCCTTTGTGTTAGTTTCACTCGGTGCTTCAATGGATAGAGTTGGCCCATTCACAAAACTGTGGACCCTGCATGACCTTGTTGCTAAACTGACCAGCCGGGACCTATTTTATCTAGGGTGGTATTGAGAGGAGGCATGAGGAGAATTATGAATTTGTTTTTAATTGAACAACTTCATCTTTGTTTGGAAACAAAGAGAAGGCAGATGGAACAGTCTGACCAAGAGACTCTGTATCTTTTTTTTAATTGTCAAAAATTGACTTTTATTGATTTTTTAAAAAATTTTTATTACACCATGTGAGACATACAATTACAAAGGTGTTCATAATTGGTTCTTGGTAATACAATATTCCAGCACCCATCCCTCCACCAGTGCCCCATTTCCCACCCCCAGTGTACTTCCACACCCTCCCACCCACCCCCCAGGCTGCCTCAATAGAGATGCGTAGCGCTTTTATTTTTTTTTTCACTGTCTTCCCATTCATCGTCGATTTGCTCGAGCGGGCACCAGTAACATCTCCATATGACCTGTCTCATGCAAGTAAAGCCCAAGGGCACTGCTTGCTCCAGGAACATAATGAGCCTCAAACCATTCCATCAAGTCATGGGAATGAGGTCTATAATTGGAACTACAATAAATGGAGCTACATTAAACTAAGAAGCTTCTTCACTTCAAAGGGCATGATAACCAGGATACAAAGACAGCCCATGGAATGGGAAAAAATATGTATCCAACACTCATCTGATAAGGGGTTAATATTCAAGACACATAAAGCACTGATAGAACTTGACAAAAAAAAATCAAACAATCCGTCAACCCCATCAAAAAGTGGGGAGAAGAGATGAACAGAACCTTCCTTAAAGGAGGAATGTAAATGTCCAAAAGGCACATGAAAATGTGCTCTACATCACTAATTATCAAGGAGATGAAAATCAAAACAAGAATGAGATATCTGTCATCTCATGCCACAGAGACTGGCACACACCAAAACAACAACCAGTGCTGGTGTGGATGAGGAGAGAAAGGGACTCTCATTCACTGCTGGTAGGAATGTCAATTGGTCCAGCCTTTCTGGAAAATGATATGAACATTCCCCTAAAATCTAAAAATTAAGCCTTCGTGTCCCAGCAATACCAGTCCTGGCCCTATGGGTGCAAAAACACGATGCAGAAAAGCCATCTGCACTTCTTTGTTCATTGCAGCACTCTTCACAATAGCCAGAATCTGGAAACAACACAAGTTCCCGAGAAGAGGAAAAGGAATCACAGTACATCTACACAGTGGAATACTACGCTGTTAGGAAAAGTCTATAGATAAATATTTTTGTCTATAGAAAAATATTTTTGTCTATAGAGAAAGACATGGGGCAGAGCTGCTACTGGCTCTCACTGTGCCCAGCTGCTCATGAGGTGCCTGGGAGGGGTGGCAGGTTCTAGCCCTGGCCCGCCACCCCAGCAGAGCCTCACAACAAGCCAGACGACCCTCCACTTCATGAGGACCTCCATTTTCCACACCCAGACTTCCTCCCTTGTCAGAACTCCACCCACCAGACCAGCCTATCACAGCTCAGTTTGCGCCGCAAGCGGCCGCACAGTTCATCAATAAATGCTGGATTTTGAAATGACAACAAGAGTATGCTACCCACACGGCAGAGCCTGGCAAGCTACCCGTGTCGTATTTAATATGCCAGATACCAGTAACAATTATAGACCTCATTTATTTTTTTATTTTTTAAATACCAGTAACACTATATTAGGTCATTCCGATGACCTAATATAATGGTTTGAGGCTCTTTATGTTCCTGTAGCAAGCCGATGCCCTTGGCTCTAATGGCATGAGACAGGACATATGGAGATATTACTGGTGCCCGGAGAGACTCGCAGACATGGGGCAGAGCTGCTACTGGCTCTACCTGTGACCAGCCACTCACGAGGCGCCCCGGGAGGGATGGTGGGTTCTAGCCCTGGCCCACCACCCCAGCAGAGCCTCTCAACAAGCCACACGACCCCCCACTCCATGAGGGCCTTTATTTTCCACATTTGGACTTCTCTCTCGTCAGAACTCCACCCAGCAGACCAGCTTATCACAGCCCGGCTCATCGATTTCCACCCTGCAGCAGTCTACTTAAATCCGGCTCAGGTATGCTGGTCCAGAGACTAGCAGACATGGGGCAGAGCTGCTACTGGCTCTACCTGTGACCAGCCGCTCACGAGGCATCCGGGAGGGATGCTGGGTTCTAGCCCTGTCCCACCACCCCAGCAGAGCCTCCGCAACAAGCCAGAAGACCCCCACTCCATGAGGGCCTCTATTTTCCACATTTGGACTTCTCTCTCGCCAGAACTCCACCCAGCAGACCAGCCTATCACAGCCTGGATCCCGCTGGCTGCTTGCGGCCGCGGTTCATCAATAAATGCTGGACTTAGAGATGACTGCAAGAGTATGCTACCTGCACGGTAGAGCCTGGCAAGCTACCCGTGTTGTATTTGATATGCCAAATACCAGTAACAATTATAGACCTCATTCCGAATGGATTGAGGCTCTCTATGTTCCTGGAGCAAGCAGATGCCCTTGGGCTCTACTAGCATGAGACAGGACATATGGAGATGTTACTGGGGCCAGCTTGAGCAAATCGATGATGAACAGGAAGACAGTGATACAGTGATACTGGTGCCCGCTCTAGCAAATAGATGATCAACGGGAAGATCATGATCGTGATTTTTTTTTAATTAAACATTTTATTATACCACCGTGAGATATACAATTACAATGTTGTTCATGTTTGGAAGTTCCGATCACATAGTGATCCAGCACCTGCCCTCCACCAGTGCCCATTTCCCACCACCAATGTCCCCAATTCCCCCTCCCCTCCCATAGCCTGCCTAAATGGCAAGTTCTTTATCTCTTTTCTCTCTCTCTCCCCTTCCTTCTCCTACACATTGTGGGTTGCACTACATACACTTGGAAGCCATCATGTGCATTTTTTGGCCCGTATTTAATGCTCAGTTCTATGTTGGTATCAGCCCTTTCAACATTTATTCACACATGTTCCCTTCGCTGTCTTACCTAACCTCTGACTCCCTCACGCTTACGGTAATTTCCACTTTTGGTAAGACCACCTGATATATTTATGTCATGCAAATAAATGCAGTGATTCTATGTCTCTCTCTTTCATTCTCACTAATTTCACTCAACATGATCCTTTCCATGTCCATCCATTTATAGGCAAATTTCATAACTTCATTTTTCCTAACAGCTGCATAGTATTCCATTGTGTAGATGTACCACAGTTTCTTTATCCAGTCCTCAGTTCTCGGGCATACTGGTTGTTTCCAGGTTCTGGCTATTGTGAATAGTGCTGCGAAAATAAAAGTGTGAATTGTGTTTCCGCTGTGTGTTTTTGGCTTCCCAGGGTATATTCCCAGGAGTGGTATAGGTGGGTCAAAAGGGAGCTCAATTTCTAGTCTTTGGAGGAATGTCCATATTATTTTCCAGAAAGGTTGTACAAGTCGACATTCCCACCAACAATGTATGAGAGTCCCCTTTTCCCCCATCCATGCCAGCACTTGTTGCTTTTACCCTTTTGAATATGGGCCAGTCTCTGTGATGTGAGGTGATATCTCATTGTTGTTTTGATTTGCATATCTCTAATGATTAGTAATGATAGCATTTTTTCATATGCCTTTTGGCCATTCGAATTTCTTCCTTGTCAAAGTTTCTGTTCATCTCTTCTCCCCATTTTTATGGGGTTGGCTGTTTTCTTCTTACATAGCTGTACCAGTGCCTGATATATCCTGGATATTAACCCTTTATCAGATGGGTATTGGGTGAATATTCTTTCCCATTCTGTGGACTGTCTTTCTATCTTGGTCACTGTTTCTCTTGAGGTGCAGAAGCTCTTTAGTTTCATGTAATCCCATATGTTTATCTTTTCTTCTAGTTGCTTTGTTAATGGTGTTTCACCTTTGAAGATGTCTTTAGTTTCAATGTCGTGGAGGGTTTTTCCTATATTTTCTTCAATGTACTTTTATGGATTCAGGTCTGATATTGAGATCTTTAATCCATTTTGATATGATTTTTTGTGAAAGGTGTTAGACACGGGACCAAATTCATTTTTTTTACATGTAGCTGTCCAGTTTTCCCAGCACCACTTGTTGAAGAGGCTTTCCTTACTCCAATTTGGACTCTTTGCACCTTTATTAAAGATTAACTGATCATGTCTTTGAGGGTGGGTGTCAGGATACTCAACTCTATTCCATAGATCCACAGGTCTGTTTTTATTGCAGTACCACACTGTTTTAATGACTGCTGCTTTGTAGTAGTTTGAGGCTGGGAAAGGTGATGCCTCCCATCTCCTTTTTCCCACTGTCTGTCACTGTATCACTGTCTTCCCTGTTGTTCATCGATTTGCTCGAGCAGGCACCAGTAACATCTCCATACGTCCTGCCACAAGGAAGTGTAGTCCAAGGGCATCTGCTTGCTCCAGGGACAGGAGGAGCCTCAAAACATTCTTCAGGTCATGGAATTGAGGTCCATAATTGTTACTAGTTTTTGGCATATCAAATAAAACACTGATTGCTTGCCAGGCTCTGTCTTGTAGGTGGTATACTCTCAGTAGAAGGCTCTCATCTTGCCTTTTTCCCAAGGATTGCTTTATTATTTCATACGAATTTCAGGAGTGTTTGGTCAATTTCTTTAAAGAATGTCATGGGTATCCTTATAGGAACTGCATTGAATCTGTACAAAGCTCTAGGGAGTATTATCATCTTGACAATGTTAATTATCCCCATCCATGAGCAGGGAATGTGTTTCCATTTCCTCGTGTCCTCTTTTATTTCTTGAAGCAGTGTCTTGTAGTTCTCTTTGTATAGGTCCTTTACACACTTGATTAAGCTGATTCCTAGGTATTTGATTTTCTGTGGTACAATTGTGAATGGAATCGATTTCTTAATATCCCTTTCTTCTCTTTCATTATTTGTGTATAGGAAAGCCACAGACTTTTGGGTATTGATTTTGTACCCTGCCACTCTACTATACATATCTATTGTTTCTAAGAGTTTTTGGGTCGAGAGGCTAGGGTTCTCTAAGTATAATATCATGTCATCTGCAAATAATGATAGCTTGATTTCTTCCTTGCCTATCTGGATGCCATTAATGTCCTTTTCTTCTCTGATTGCTATGGTGAGTACTTCCAGTACTATATTGAATAAAAAGAGGTGAGAGAGGGCAACCTTGTCGTGTTCCTGATCTTAAGGGGAAGGCTTTCAATTTTTCCCCATTGAGAATGATACTTGCTGTGGGCCCTTTGTTAGATGGCTTTGACTATCTTGAGGAAGCTTTCTTCAATTCCCTTTAATGAAGGGTTTTAATCATGAATGGGTGCTGGATCTTTTCAAATGCTTTTTCTGCATTTATTTATAGTATCATTTGGTTTTTATTTTTTCTCTTATTGATATGATGTATTATGTCGATTGATTTGTGAATGTTGAACCATCCTTGCATTCCCGGGATGAATCCTACTTGGTCATGATGTATGATATTTTTAATGAGTCTTTGGATTCTGTTTGCTAGTATTTTGTTGAAGATCTTAGCATCTGTGTTCATCAAGGAGATTGGTCTGAGCTGCCCGGGGCCATCGGCCATAACATGAAGAGGCTCACAAGCGGCTGGGGAGGCTGGAACTCAGCTCGCCCGGGCCCAGCTGAATAGGGGACCCCCAGGAGGGCAGACAGGTTTTGGGAGGGGGCCCGTCACCTCTGGGGGTCCCGGAAGCAGCCGGATGAGACCCGCCCATCACACTAGCCACCATTTTCGCTGTCCAGACGCTGGGAAACTGCCTCACGACCAGATCAACAGAGCAAAACCAGTTCGAGCCCAGGTTGCGCGGCCGCTTGCTGCCGCGTGGTCCATTAAAATAGTGGAAACAGTAATGTCTTTTAATGCACTGCATTCCACAAAAAGCAGGAAAGTTTGGTGGGAGGGAGAGATAAAGAGGAGAGAAATGACATGCAGAACCCACCAAGTAGTTGAGGTGTGGGAGGGGGAGGGAGGTGGGGACATTGATGATGGGAGATGGGTTTGGGTGGAGGGATGGGTGTTGGAACACTGCAGAACCAAAACTCTACATGAGCATTTTTCAATTGTATGTCTAAAATGGTGTAATAATATTTGGGATGGGAAAATAATAAAATAAAATTAAATCAGAAAAAAAATTTTCCTTCTTTTGTGTTGTCTCTCCCTGTTTTGGGTATCAGGGTGATGTGTGCCTTGTAGAAGCTGTTTGGGAGTGTTTCTGTTTCTTCTATTTCCTGGAAGAGCTTGAACAGGACAGGCAGTAGGTCCTCCTTAAATGTTTGGTAGAATTCCCTAGTGAACCCATCTGGACCTGGGCTTTTGTGTTTGGGCAGACTTTTAATTACTGTTTCAATTTCCTCGATGTTGATAGGCTTATTCAGGTATTGGAGGTCCTCTTGCTTCAATCGTGGGAGGTTATAGGACTTCAGGAATTATCCATTTCTTCTAGGTTCTCATGTTTCGCGGCATACAGGTTCTCAAAGTAATCTTTGATGATCTTTTGGATTTCTGTCTTTTCTGTTGTGATGTCACCATTTTCATTTCTGATTCTTTTTTATTTGGGTTCTCGCTTTCCCTGTCCTTACAAGTCTTGCCAGTGGCTTGTCGATCTTGTTTAATTTTTCTAAGAACCAGTTCTTGGTTTCATTAATCTTTCAGATTGTTTTTTTTTTTTGTTTCCAGCTCGTTGATTTCCCTCCCTAAGTTTTATTATTTCCTTTTTTCTGCCTGGGATGGGCTTCTTTTGTTGGTCTTTTTTTAATATTTTCAGCTGTGAGGTCAGGTTATTTATGTGGGCCCTTTCTCCTTTTCTTATGAATGCTTGCAGAGCTATGAATTTTCCTCTTAACACAGCTTTTTCTGTGTCCCACAAGTTCTGATAGTTGGTATCTTCATTGTCATTTGTTTCTAGGAATCTTTGGATTTCCTATTTGATTTCTTCTATGACCCATTTGTTGTTCAGCATTGAGCTGTTCAGTTTCCAGGTGTTTGGTTTGACTCCCTGCTTCTGTGTATGGTTAACTACTATTTTCAGTGCTTCATGATCTGAAAAGATAGTTGACACAATTTCTATCTTTTTTATTTTGTTGAGGTATGCTTTGTGTCTCAGTATATGGTATTTCTTGGAGAATGTTCCATGTGTACTGGAAAAAATGTGTATTCAGCTTTTTTGGGGATGAAAAGCCCTGTATATATCAACCAGCTCTCTTTCTTCCATTTCTTCCTTCAGGTCCAGTATTTCCCTGGTGAGTTTCAGTCTCGTCGATCTATCCATAGTCGATAAGGCAGTGTTGAAGTCTCCGACTATTATTGTGCTACTGTTAATGTCTTCTTTGAGGTCTATTAATAGTCGTTTTAAGTATTTTGCTGGCCCCTCGCTTTGGGGCATATATGTTTAGTAGTGTGATTTCTTCCTTTTTATACAGACCACTTAATTATTAAGAAATGGCCTTCATTGTCCCTTTTTAACCTTTTTTCAGCCTGAAGTCTATATTGTCAGATACGAGTATGGCCACACCTGCCTTTTTGGAGGAGTTGTTTGCGTGGAGAATGTTCTTCCAGCCTTTGACTTTGAGTCTGTGTTTGCTCTGATTATTCAGATGTATTTCTTGTAGGCAGCAGAATGTTGGATTCAGTTTTTTAATCCATTTTGCCACCTTGTGTCTCTTAATTGGTGCATTTAGACCGTTGACGTTGAGAGATATTATTGTCATTGGATTTTGTGCCATCTTTCTGTTTAAACTTGTTGTGGTTTTGGGTTGTCTTATTTTACAATAGACCCTTCAACCCTTCTTTTAAAGTTGGTTTTGAGTCTCTGAATTTCCTGAGTTGTTGTTTATCCATGAATTTGTGTATCTTTCCTTCACATCTGAAAGTAAGTCTAGCTGGGTAAAGAATTCTTGGTAAAGCCTGCAGTTCATTGAGTCTTTTCACAATATCCCACCATTGTTTTCGGGCTTGGAATGTTTCATCTGAGAAGTCTGCTGTAAATCTCAGGGATGCTCCTTTGTATGTGGTTTCCTTCTTTGATCTTGCTGCTTTCAGTATTCTATCTCTGTCTATCGTTTTTGTCATTTTAATAAGGATGTGTCTTGGAGTATTCTTGTTGGGGTTTCTTTTAGCTGGTATCCTATGGGCCTCCGGTATCTGGGCGCATGCTTTCTTCAGTTCAGGGAACTTTCGGCAATGATGGCTTTGACAGTTTCTTCTTCATCAGGGTTTTATTCTTGCCCTTCTAGGACCCCAATGATGCATATGTTGTTCCTTTTGGCTTCATCCCAATTTTCTCTGGTAGTCTGTTCATTGATTGTGAGTCTTTTTTCCATCTTCTGGTGTTGTCTACAGAATCTCTGAACCTCGTCTTCGAGATCACTAATTCTTTCTTCAGTAGCTGTTACTCTGCTTTGGAGGCCTTCCCTGTGTTTTTCAGTTCACTTACCTCATTTTTTAATATCTGTCATTTCTGCTTGTACTTTGGTCTGAAATTTACTCAATTCTGCTTTCATGTCCTCTTGTATTTTATTGACTTTGTATTCCATTGTTTCTTTGAGTTCCTTGTGAATCTTTAACAGTTCCTTCCGAAACTCCTTTTCAGAGAGGTTATATAGCTCATTGTTATTGCTTGACTCATCTGTATTAGTGACTTCAATCGTAGAGCTCGAAGGAATTCTGCGTTGCTTTACCATAATGAGTATTGTAGGTTGAAAATGTGTGTTCTGGGTGACTAGTCAATAGAGTTAGTAGGTGCCTGAATTATTTTGCAGTTAGGGATGTATAGCAAAGAATGTAGGGGCAAATGCTCAGCGGTATCTCAGGTAGATAGATATTACTGCGGGCGGACGTGCTAGCATCCACGCGGTTTTGAATTTTGGAGTGTTGCTGGGTGGTTCCGAGTCAGGGGTCGGGGTGGAGGTAGTCCAGTGGAAGATTGGAAGAAGCTGGGTGTGGCTTGGTCCCCTTCTCAAAGTTCCAGCCCTTTATCCTGAAAGGAGTGCCTCGGGGGCCTGCCCACCAGGCACCTGGTGGGGAGAGCGGGGAGCTGGACTCTGCATCTCTTAAGTTGTAAAATTGGCGGGGGAAGGGATGAATGGGAGAAAAACTTTCACTGGGGTTCTGCTAGAGGTTCCAGCAGAATGAGTTTTTGTAAACTGTTTCTTCAAGTTCCCTTGAGGATGGAAGCAAAATACATTTATTTATAAGGACATTGTTTCTTAGAGAGAAGAAACAATAAACCTTCTCCCTGTCTGTTTCCAACTTTTTCACAACTTTCTTGCCCCACCCCAGTCAATCAACATTCGTTTTCAACATTCTTGACTCATATTAGGAATCATTCCTAAATGTCCAAAGGTCAGGATTTGGTGCATTTTCAAATCCAATGTGAAAATCTTTAGCCTTTATTATGATGACTTTTATCCTGTATCACTGTCTTCCGCTCATCATCGATTTGCTCGAGCGGGCCCCAGTAACATCTCCATATGTCCTGTCTGATGCTAGTAGAGTCCAAGGCATCTGCTTGCTCCAGGAGCATAAAGAGCCACAATCCATTCGGAATGAGGTCTATAATTGTTTTGATATTTGGCATATATATCAAATACAACACGGGTAGCTTGCCAGGCTCTGCCGTGCAGGTAGCATACTCTTGTAGGCTGACTTTTATCCATTCACATTTATTGTGGTGACTTAAATGCTTTGATTTATTTGCATCATTTTCTTTTGTGTGGTTTTTCTCCCACTCATCAAATCTTTCACTCTTCTCACCCTGCTCTGTCTTAAACCTAAGGCATGAGAGAAAGCTCCTGTAGCTCTTTTAACTCATATGAGTGGTACCCCAACCTTAAGAAACCTTGTCTTTTATGTCCTGAGTTTTCCAATGTCTTTATTTTCCAGAAAACTGGAGATCTCATTTAGAAAGGAAAATACGTGTTACTTAGCCAAAAAGTGAACGGGTGTTGCTATCCTGGTCTTTCTCTCACATGGATATAAAGGGAAGGACAAGTGGGGCTGGAGCGATAGCCCAGCGGGTAGGGCGTTTGCCTTGCACGCAGCCGCCCATGCCGCCCGGGTTCGATCCCGGCATCCCATATGGTCCCCTGAGCACCACCAGGAGTAATTCCTGAGTGCAGAGCCAGGAGAAACCCCTGAGCATTGCCGGGTGTGGCCCAAAAAGGAAAAAAAAATAAAGGGAAGTACATGGGCTGACTTGGGATGGGGTAGGCAAAGGATTTAGCAAAATACCAGATTGAGCCAGAAAAAGCTTCCTCATCTCTAGGGTATCACTTGAGTCACTGGTTGAGGATCCTGCATTGATGGCAGAAGAATTTCAACCCTCTGAGTCTTTGAGACTGGAAAGAGGAAAGCAGGCTTTTTCTCTGTCCCTGCCCCATCATCTTTTCTCTCCCATGACTGTGGCTAATGAGCCAGTACTTGGAACTTAATCCCATGGCCTCCAGATGTCAACAATCACTGTTGGTTTCCAAAAGACTCAGCCAGATTCCCCAATGACTGGCCCAGTTGACCGGTGGCTACACACTTGCCCTAAATTTGGCTGGACTCTGGGAACAAGTGGTCAGTGCCTGTGCCGAATAGATTATGTGTGTCTGTGTGGCCCAGCTGAAAGTTCTTAATGCATGCCCTGAGAGCCACAGCCCATAACAAGCAGTTGTAAATTGTGACTCCAGCCAGAGGTCAAGAGTTTTCCTGACTCTTTGAATTGAGGAAGAAGAATCCAGTGTTCCAGTGCTTGCCCGTAGTCTGGGTGCCCTTCCTTTATCCAGTAAAGCTTTGCTCGCTTAGATACTTAATGGGCAGCATGAGGTCCATGGGCTTCAGTAGTGCCTAGAGGAAGACTCACTGAGCTTCCTTGTGTGAAAGAGATCTAGGCCAATTAAATCAGCTGGGCCCCATGGCTGACTTCCTGTTTTACTTACATGGACACTGGGGTTTGCTCTAAAGTGATTTTCTGAGGCAGTGATCTGCTACAAGCTGGCCTGGCAGAGACACAGAACACACACAGACTAGTCTGTGGAGATAGTGGAACAGGGTTTTGTGTGGGGAAGGGGTAGTGAGTGAATATCAGCAGTCTCTACAGTTGGACCATCCAAAGGCCAAGACCCTGGCTGCAATTCAATCCAAATGACATCCATCTACTTAAGACATCTGCTAGGGTGAGTATTGGAGACTCTGTGGTAGGAAGAGCCATCCCTCTGGTGGTCAGAGCCTAGCATGGCACCTGGGAGTAAGATGAGATTAAGAGGAATACTGGCTGGAAGAATACCCTAGGAAGTGAGTTGAGTGGAATTCTGAAGTCTGGGAAGCCACATGCAACACATGCTCCTGACCCATGGCTTAAACAAACCTCTGACCTAAGCTTTAATCTCTTGTACTTCTGTTTAAATATTTCATGTCCTGTGGTAGGGTCCCCCACTCCATGAGGGCCTCCATTTTCCACATCAGGACTTCTCTCTCATCAGAACTCCACCCAGCAGACCAGCCTATCACAGCCCGGCTTACGCAGCCGCTTGCGGCCGCGGTTCATCAATAAATGCTGGACTTAGAGATGACTACAAGAGTATGCTACCTGCACGGCAGAGCCTGGCAAGCTACCCGTGTTGTATTTGATATGCCAAATGCCAGTAACAATTATAGACCTCATTCCAGAATGGATTGAGGCTCTTTATGTTCCTGGAGCAAGCAGATGCCCTTAGGCTCTACTAGCATGAGACAGGACATATGGAGATGTTACTGGGGCCCACTCGAGCAAGTTGATGATGAACGGGAAGACAGTGATACAGTGACAGTGGTAGGGTATCCACTTCTCTTTTAATCTTGCCTTTTGGGGCTTTGTGACAATCCAATTAAGTCAGATGGGTGAAGGGGTTAGTACTAGGCAGGACATATAGTAAGAGTTCAATCAACAAAAGAAAACTATACTTATTAGATAAAGTGGTCACTTCAAGGTCACTGAGGAAGTAGAGGGAAAGTAAAACAACATTTAAGGAAAGGAGAACAAAAATGTGAACAGAAATGAATAAAAGAACTCATCCAAAATTAATTTGGATGGTGGGGGGAATTTTCATGCATTCAGTTAATATAGAATAAGTGGCTCTAGGTCAGATAACATGTAATACAATAACATACTCTTGTTCTTGTTGGCCATTGTGGAGAAGAATTAGAAAAGAGTTTAGAAATATGTTCATTCAAGGCAATAATGAATCCCAAACAGAGGGGTTGCTATGGAGAAGACACATAGGAGGCTAAATATATATATATATATATATATATGTATATATATATATATATATATAAGCAGTGCAGAGAAGTGATAAAGGAAGACCTCAAAGAGAGAAGAGTAGAAATACTAGAAGATGCAGCAGAAGCCGGAAAAGCATTCACACTGCCCGCCTGTCCTTCACCAACTATAAGACCAAGATGACTGCCCTCCAACGCCTGATGGATCTATCACATCTTCCAGAAAGGCAATGGAGAAGATTATCCAGGAATTCTACTCAAATCTCTTTGCTAGCCACATCCACCTGCCCACATACCAAATTCCACAGGATGGATATGTCATTCCCAATGTTCTCCCTTCTGAAATCCAACATGTCATTTCGTCAGTAAAGAAGGGAATAG
The DNA here is from genome assembly GCA_021461705.1 of Cryptotis parvus. Classification (NCBI taxonomy): domain Eukaryota; kingdom Metazoa; phylum Chordata; class Mammalia; order Eulipotyphla; family Soricidae; genus Cryptotis; species Cryptotis parvus. The sequence continues at coordinate 35,927 of JAJIBD010011898.1, forward strand.
CACCAGGCCCAAAGTCAGACCTGAACACCTGAAGAATGTGCCATCGGTACTCAACAATACACTAGCTTGAATCTTTACACGCTACCTGTCCGAATGCAAGGTATCCTCCCAATGGAAAACCAGCAGGACAGTTCTATTGTTCAAGAAGGGAGACATTCACCATATTGGCAACTATCGCCCCATCTGCCTGTTGTCCGTCATCTACAAGCTGTTCACCGAGTCATCCTGAACAGGATTGGCAGAACACTAGATGAAGTCCAACCATGCAAGCAAGCTGGCTTCCAAAAAGGATTCAGCACAATTGACCATAAACACACAGTAACCAAGCTCATTGTGGTTTGTAGGGAGTTCAGGACGCCACTCTGCTTCACGTTCTTTGATTTAAAGAAAGCCTATGATTCTGTTGAGGCCGAAGCCGCCACCGAAGCCCTAGCCAGGAGTAAACCCTCAGCACTGAGCACACCTGGATGTGGCTCAAAAACAAAAGCAAAAACAATAGAAAAGAAGTTATACCACTCAAGATAAAAAATAGTTGGAACTTATGGTGATTATACTTATGACTGGATGGTGTCTCTCATGAGCAGAATATAAATAATCACTATTTTTACTCTGGAGAAAACCATGTTCTTTCTTGAATATCCATCTATCTTTCTCTCCTCTCACATTCCTCTAAGAAAATTTCTTTCAATAAAATAAGCTAATGTCACTGAATGTCACATGGCAGTGCCTGGCAAGCTATCCATGTTGTATTTGATATGCCAAAAAATGAGTAACAATTATAGACCTCATTCCTATGACCTGAAGGAATGGTTTGAGACTCTTCATTCTCCTGGAATGAACAGATGCCCTTGGACTCTACTAGCATGTGACAGGACGTATGGAGATGTTACTGGTGCCCGCTAGAGCAAATTGATGAACAACAGAAAGACAAGTGATACAAGTGGTACAATGTCACTGAAAAATGGAATATAAATAATTAAAGCAAATGAAGTATCAACCCATCCCCCCAACCCTCTCACTCCTCTACAGTGGAAGTAAGGGTGGCTACTAAAGGGAAAGGGTGGGTAGGACCAATAGCCAGGACGGGGGTGGGGGTCATCTCTTTGCTGATGGGATATGTGGAGACTTTTGTACTGAGTGTTAAGAAGCCTACACACATAAAGGTGTGAAGCAGCAAAACAATAATTCTGAATCTTTTTCTAGCCACCAAGCAGGCAAACATGTTAGGTCTTATTGCAAAGAAGCCCTGTGGGAGTCTTCCACTACTCCTTTACATGGCTTGGGCTCTCCTAACCTCTTTAATTTTGAAAATGTTGGCATTGTGCCTCCAAAGTCCCAGGGAGCACTGGTGGGTAGGTGTTGAAGGTGGGCCTGAGGGGAAGAGGTCCTGGCTTGGCCACTCCCGGCCTGCAGGTGCTCAGGAAGGCTAGCCAATGGGAAAAGCTTCTTGGAACCAGCTCCATGCGTTATTGCTGGCTCACCAAGAAGGCCTCCGCTCCCTCCAGCCAGCTTCAGGTCACCAAAAGGAAATGTATTTAATTTTCAGATCCCTCCTGGAGCCAAAGAGAATTCCAGAAAAACAGTCATAAACATTGAAAGAGTTGTCTGATTTAGGAAAACATTCCATTGGATTTAAAATGAAATATCCTGTGACTAATCTCCTGCAAGATGGGAAAGGGTCTGACTGTTCACAGTGGTGGTCAGTGCGGGGGACTCCAGAGAGACAGTGGCCCTCCCTTCCATGATTCTGGGAACAGCCATACATCAGTCAGGGCTGAGCTTTCAAACAAGGGCTGCTAAGGCTTTGCTGTTTGATCCCGAGACCCTCATCTTCTCAATTTGTCATTGATTTCCCATCAAGAGAGTTTGTGCAACTGAATCCCCTTGCAATTCTGGCACTTCGCAAGCCAGTAAATAAAACCCAAATGTTAATTCTTACTAGCACAGCACTTCCTGCCAAGAAATGAATAACACGCTGTGGAAGAAACCCCCACATGCATCCTGGGAGGAAGGAACAAGGAACCACAGAGAATGGGGAGCCAGTTACAGGAGTGCTGCAACGGAAGAAGAAGGACCTCAGTCTCTTTTAAAGGCTCCTGAGCTGAGTGGGATCTTCACATGGCAGCATTAGGAACTGATGGCACCTCCATGGCAGAGTTTCTAGATGGAGAAACTGAGGCTTAAGAAAATGAACAACGTGCTTACTTATAGACTTAAGCCCTCCATGGGCTCTGTTTCTAGACGGAGAAACTGAGGCTTAAGAAAATGAACAACGTGCTTACTTATAGACAGGTGGTCCAGCAGTAAGTTGCCTAGGATAGTTGGGGGGGCAACCCCTTCACACTTACCCTGTGCTCTGCCCTAGAGGGAAGTGTGAACAGGTCCCCCAAAGATCCTAAAGTGCCCATGATTGAAAGGATGCCTGGCAATCAGGACTTTCATAGCTCAGACCATGAGGAGTCGAGGAATCCCGGATCCTCTTAACAGTCACCATTTCTCCTGCAGACAAAGGCGAGCATTTATAGAGTTTCCATATAGGCCTTGATCCTGACAATTTCACAATGCAGGGTGATTGGGGTGGGTTACTTCCTCATTTCCCATGATGCATCCTTCATCCTGAGCTAAACAGGTGAGAAATTTGTAGATCATGCACTAAGGGAGAAAAGAAGCTGGAAATCAATTCCAGACCTTTGGATTCCACCTTTGACATGCTTTTGGTGATACCTACAATTAAAGTATCCGGAAAGTTAAATTATTTTAATACCCCAAAGATTTTAAAGCACATAGAAAGCGTCAATATAGCTTCCTCTCCCCAAAACAGGGCATATTGTTGGCAGAGTCAGTGATGAGGTGCAAAGGGACAGGAGGAAGATGTGACCCCTACGTGAACCAGGCTGAAGCTTGAATCCCACCAAGTTGTCTATACAGGTTGAATTCCTTAAGAGTGTATGTGTGTGCAAGAGTCCATGTGTGTGCATGTGTGTATGAATGTGCCTACATGTATGAGTATGTTTATATAGAGTGTTTGAGTATGTGTATGAATGTGCATGTGTATATGAGTCTGTGTATGATGTGTGCTGAATGTCATGCATGTATGAAGGTATACATGTTATGTATGAATGTGCATGTGTGTCTGAGTATATAAAGCATATGAGTGAGTATATAAAGTATATGAGTGTAAGTGTGTGTGTGTTGGTCTTCTACAACGGAAATATGCATGGCCTTATAGAAGCAGTGCTCTGAATCATGGTTATATTAAAAGAATCTAAAGAGAGTACTGGATGCTGAGACTGGGCCTCAGTTTCCTTACCTAGAAAACATTGAATTGATAAGATGGCTGATTCCTGGGTTACCAAAGTAAGTAAATGATCCAGGTAGATTCAGTCCTTAGCACAGCCTGGCTTCAGTGAGTTTGGTCAATGGTTGCCATTGCTTCTGCCAAGTGAACTATTGAACACATATGCTTTTAAAACGGTAGTGGAAAACACACTCTCAATGACACAGAAGAAACCAACAAGATCCCCAATATAAAGAGTTTCCTACATCCCAGGCAGACACTGGTGGGTGTGGAGAGGTCAGTTTAGCGAAAGAGTGGTGAGAAGACTTTGAAGTGGCCCTGAGGCACTTTCAAGAACCATCAACAACAAATGTCCTCTTCACAGCCAATGTGCTCTTCACAGCCAATGTGCTCTTGGCAGTCAATTTTGTTCATTACTTTCTTTTCAGTTACTGACATCTCTCATTTGCTTTTGAGTGGTGTTTGAGATGCTTTAAAAAGAAGAGAGGAGGACTCAAGAATAGATCTGGAGGAGGAAGGAAGAAAAAGACAAGGAAAAGGAAAATTGTCTTGATGGACCTTGGAAAAGTGACACACAAAGGCATGAAGAATGGACTCAAAGAATACTTAGAACAGCAAAGGAATCTGCTAACAGAGTAATCGCTGCCTGGACCTGTAGGGGAGAATAAGATCTGGCGGGGGAGGCAATCAGCTGAGCTTACACACTGCAAGAGAACAGATCAGAGCCACCATTGTGTACTTCAGGAAGACAGCTGGGTAGGAAATGTGCGTGTGGGGTTGTGTGTTTCTGGTATATATTCCCAAGTACTGCAGGAGGCCCAGAACAGATCTGTTGACTCTGGAAGCTCTCAGACGATACATCTCAAGGGCAGAAGTGGCCACACTTACCTGAACGTTTCTTCCTAGTCTCTGTGTTTGACCCAAAGAATACCTAGTCCTTCCTACCAAAACACAAACAAACCCCCCAAAACTGTCTGGGAAGTACCGTCTTGTTCAGGACACTTGGAGCCATGCTAGATCCAGAAGCAATGGAGGCAGCGAACACTCAGAAGCCAAAGCCATTCCTAACAATCCTCTGTGCTCATAATTTTGGTGTTGCATCCAGATGTCTCAGTGGAAGATAAAGGGAATCACCTTTGCTAGGTTTCACTTGTTTATTCCTCAATTCATCCTGTCAACAAATGTTTCCTGAGAACCAGCTGTCTCTAAGGCAAATGCTGAGGACACTTGAGTGATTGAGACAGTCAAAAGCCTCCTTCAGTCCTCTGACAGGATAGAGGAGAGGGCCACCAAGCATCCATACTCACAGTAAGTGCCACTAGTAAAAATACAGGAGCATAGCCAAGGAGGCAGCTTAGTTGTCGAGTATATGCCTTGTGTGGGTGAAACCCTGGGTTTAGACTCTTACCCTGCCAAAGAAATTTTAAAAATGAGTTGCAATATAGGTGCATATTTGGGAGTCTAAGCCTGAAACTTAACAAGAAGTTGATATCCTATTCCCTGTTTCAAAGTTAAGATCCACCTTCTTTTCACTTCAGTTATTTTGTAATAGTCATAAAGGAAATATATACTCATTAGGGGAAACCTGGAAAATATAGTAAGTGTAAAGATGCAAAAATCTCCCATAAACCACAGTTAAAACCACACTTATTTTATGCCTACTTGGGATCAGATTGCCCTATATATTTGTAACCTGCTTTTTCATTTCAAATTACATGGTGAACCTCTCCTCCAGTCATAAAAATTTAATAGAAAACATCATTTTAAATAACCGCATCACATGCCATTCTACGGACATGCCATAAATTATTTAATCACCCCCTCTATTGTCGAACTTTCGGTTTGTTTCCACTTCTACGAATCATGCTGCCACAGCTCCATGCTACTAAATCTTCATTGCAGATGGCTGGTGCCTTGGTCCTGTGTCCGGGCCAGTGAGTCGGGAACCATTAAGCAATGGTTATACAGCAAGCAAAGGTCCTGTAAGAAATACTGGGCTATGCTACCCTTGGCTTTGTTCTCCTGACAAAATGGAACTGCTTCGCCTTCCCTGTCTTGGCTTTTCTTGTGCCTCTGGGCCCAGGGCCTGACGGATTCCCTGTCTGATGTAGCCTCCTTTTAGGATCCAGTCTGGTTTCCCCTGATCTTGCATCTCTTGGAACCCATCTTTCAGATGCTCAGTGTTGTGCTTTCATACCTAGACTTACTGTGTCTTTCTATTCTTTCACGCTTAGGATCAAGGTTGGGAAGGGGCTCCAGAAATTAGAACAGGGTCTCCCTGAGAGCATACTTGTATAGTAGGGTGGGGGGGAAAGCAGGCAATTCCAAAATTCAAGTGGAGACAACCAGAAACTGGCCCAGCTTCCTCCTGGTCATCTCCTAGGACGCACTGAAAGAGGAGTATTCTTTTTGTTTTTTTTTGGGGGCACACTCAGCAGTGCTCAGGGATTACTCCTGGCTCTATACTCAGAGCTCACTCCTGGAAGTACTTGGGGGAACCCTATATGGTGTCAGGGATGGAACCAGGTCAGATGTAGCAAAGCAAGTGCTATACTTTTGTGCTGTCTCATGGATTCCAAGGAAGGACTGTTCGTAATGAACTCTTCTTATCTGTGAACTTGAAAACCTCTGGAAACTTGCAAGAATGGCCTAGTAGACCAAGCAGAGGAACAGCCTGTATAAACAAGCTCCCTTTATCCATGCCCTCCGTCCTGCAATGCTGCAGTTCCTTCCCACTCCAAGTGTGAATTGCTAAGGGACATGTTGGGCAATGAGATTTTACAAAGGTGATGTGAGTGAAGTTGGGGAAAGTACATGCCTATTTCTGCCAACACTCTTGCATAAGTGGTCTTGCTTCCTGGCAACTTATCCACTGTCATAAGCACGTACCAGGCTTAGTCTAGGAAAGGGTGGCAAGAGCTTCAAAGTCATCCTGGAGCAGAAGTTTCCCTGCGAATCTGCCAACTGACTGCAGACACGTGGGAAAACCCAACCAAGATCAGCCAAATTGACTCACACACTGTGAGAAAGAAAGAAACCAGATATTAGGGCTAGGGTTGTTTGTTATTCGACAATGAGAGATGGGAATACTGAAAAGCAGAAGAAAGGAAGAACCAGGAAGAACACAGGCAGAGGGTACAGCAATCGGTCCAAACACTCAGACAATCCAACTCTGAATCTGCATGAAACACTGCTAGAGGCTGGAATTTCACCCCCCACAACTCCCGTAGAACTTTTGGTGCCCCCTTTCCTATAGATATGCTTCCTTCTGGGTCTCCTTAGGAGCAGTCATGAGAACCATATTCTTGACCATGCGCAGGGCACATGCCCTCAAAGACCATCCTAATTACGAGGAAGGTTCTGGAACTGCATAACCATAAGGAATGTGCTCTAGAGTTCCCTGTCTTAGACCCCAGCAGTGATCTAAATTCTATTGCTCCTGTCTACAGTTTTGCTCCCCTCCTCGCCCACATGCTGACCTCCAGAGCTCAAGTTTAATTGGTGACCAGTGCAATCTCGTTAGAGCCTTCCAAAGCCAGGCAGCACCAGAGAGAGGGTCATCATGCCAGACAGCCTATTGCCAACGCAACCACCCTCACTCCTCTTCAATTCTTTGTACCTTAGGAGTGAACAGAACTGTCAAAGGCTTCCTTGGGGAGTCAGAAACACAGAGATGGAGCTCACTCAATGCAAATGAAATGACCTCTCTCTCTCCTCTCTCTCCCTACCCCTTCAAGCTGGTTTCCAAACGAAAATGCAAGTGGCCCTCCAGTCTTCCCTCAATATTACATGGTGGTTTCAATCGTCATTATTGCATTATATGTAGCACATCTGTTACTGGTCAGGAGCCAACTATTTAATTCTATTAGATACATCTATAGAGCAAAGTGATAATCTACACCAGGTTTGTGGAACAAGCACTTAATACTTGGCAGCGAGCAGCCAGAGGCTTGATGTACCAGAGAGAGAGAGAGAGAGAGAGAGAGAGAGAGAGAGAGAGAGAGTGTAGGAGGGCGGCAGAGCAGAGGGTCGCCAGTGGCCAGGAAAGCTCCTGCCTCATTCTCAGTGCCAGCATTCCAGTGTGGGAACAAGTAAGCTTTCGATTGCTCCAACATCTGCAAGATATTGATGGAGAGGGGGAGGGAGACGGGAAACATTTACCTAACCAAATGCTAACTCTTCCGAGGGATTCATGTCAGCGCAGACTAAATGATGTGAGGGCTGGAGGCACATGTGGTAGTATTTACCCCCCAAGAAATGGACATAGATCCGTGTCTTGTTCAGTAACTGCAGTGCCTTGGACGTGACTTCTGCAGTGCCCCTGGGTTCCTAGACTTGTTTCCTGGGTTCCTCTCTGCAGAGCAGACCACAACTTTGCTTTAGGCATGGGGGAGCACAGATGGGCGCTGTGTAGCTGGGGTCCCTGGCCTGGACTCTGACCCAACGGAGGCAGCTCTGCATGGTTTCCCTCTTTCCCACCCCCCCATCTCGTGGGAGATCCACCCCCCCAGCTGTCCTTGCTGTCTTCCACAGAACTGGCCGCCTTTCATCTGCTTTTCCTTTTGCACTTTCCCCCAGTGGACTGGAAGGAGGGAAAAGGAATGATGATAGGATGCAAGTCTAATTTCCTCCCCATCCAGAATGAAGAATGATTTTTTTTAAATCTCAAAATTGACAAAGGGGAAGAGGGGAGGGACTTGTGGAAAGGAAATCCTCCTAGTTCATCGATTCCAACTTAAGAAAGAAGTCATCAGCTTATGTCTTAGGAAGTGTTGCTGTGTTTTATACGACTGAGACAGAGAAATGCCAACTTTCCTGCAATGAGACGCCATGCCTGGAAAGACAGTTCCTCATTTCAAAGATGTTATACTCTGAGGGTGGAAGTGCTTAGGACATTATTCCTGGGGTCTCCCAAGACAGATCACTTATGTGAAAGTGAGTGAGTTCTTCCACCTTATTGCCTTAATTTCCTCATCGGGAAAATGGGTACAGTGAAAGCAACCACCTCCAGTTGCCGCAAAGATGAAATAAAGGAGATGCCAACTAAGTATTTATTGTGTGACTTTCAACATGTTGTTCAGTGTCTTTAATCATTGGTTCCACAGCTACAAAATGCAGGTGGCAACCTCAGATCCTTTAAAAAGTCAACTAATGTTTGGATATGCTCTAGACTCGCAGACATGGGGCAGAGCTGCTACTGGCTCTCCCTGTGACCAGCCGCTCACGAGGCGCCTGGGAGGGATGGTGGGTTCTAGCCCTGGCCCACCATCCCCAGCAGAGCCTCGCAACAAGCCAGACGCACCCCCCCACTCCATGAGGGCCTCCATTTTCCACATCCGGACTTCTCTCGTCAGACCTCCACCCAGCAGACCAGCCTATCAGCACCCGGCTCGCGGCCGCGCTTGTTCATCAATAAATGCTGGACTTAGAGATGCCTACAAAGAGTATGCTACCTGCACGGCAGAGCCTGGCAAGCTACCCATGTTGTATTTGATATATATGCCAAATACCAGTAACAATTATAGACCTCATTCCGGAATGGATTGAGGCTCTTTATGTTCCTGGAGCAAGCAGATGCCTTGGGCTCTACTAGCATGAGACAGGACATATGGAGATGTTACTGGGGCCCGCTCGAGCAAATCGATGATGAACGGGAAGACAGTGATACAGTGATACAGTGATGCTCTAACCAGGAAAGGGAACAGGAAAGGGTTCAGCAAGAGGCCCCTCGACTCCTCGGTCTCCAGCTACACCTGGACACAGCATTTCTGCCCAGTCCATTGTGAAGACACATGACGTAGATGTACCGGTGACCTGGTGGTACCTGTAGCACAGGCCGAAAGAGAAGCTTTGTGGTGGGACACTCCCGAGATAGTGGGGTTTTGTGTTACCCAGAAAAGCCTAGTTCTTTCTAGCCAAGCTGTTCAATCATCTGTGCATGCACACTCCAGATTTCTGCTATCCTCAAAACCTCAGCTTGCTCAGAAAGCAGTTCAAGGGCCTGGAATGAGGAGCCTTGCTTCAGAGTCTAGCCCACCCTGCTCTCTAGGAATACAAAACCCTGCCATCACCCTCCCTCTCAGAGATGAGAACAGGGAGTTTTAACCAGGGGTACCTCGTGATATGGTTGGAGTTTGATTCCGCCTCCCCCCCGACTACATTCAGGTGCTCAGATCCGAACCCCCGTGTCTCTAATTGTGATTTTAAGTCTGGGTCTTTGTAGGAAAAGCACATCAAACTGGGATCACTGGGAAAAGAAAAAGGCACTATTGCTAATCCAGTTTGACTCCCTCATGGCTCCGGGAACCTGGAGGTGCACGCATGGAGAAGGAGGCAGAGAGAGGGCCACCGGACATGCTAGGGAGAGTGACCTGGCATAGATCTTTCAGTCCTAGCCCTTACTGGGGACCCACCTTGCCAGTATCCAAACTGGGGGATAGTAAGGTGGGAGGGATTACTCAATGGGTTGAGCAAGACTGTGTAATGGTGTGGCAGGCCTGGAATAGATTCCTAGCAACTGCCTGGGCCCTGAATACTTCCAAGAGCATGTCCTGGAGCAGAGTGAGGAGCAGGATCTGAGCACCGCTGGGTGTGATCCAAAGCTCACCCCCGCCCCCGTTGCAGGACTCCTTTAAGGGCCGCTGCGTATGCTCTGAATTTCCACCTGCAAATCACTTGTAGATAAGGGGGTAGTCTAAATGTGGCAGTTTATCTGACCATGTATGCTGTACTAGCTGGTATAAATATTCTCCCATGCTACCACAATCATCATGGGACTAACTAGATCTCACCAGCATATTAGCCTGGCCACGCAGGACCCCTGGTAATTAGACCAGAGAGAAATGCTGTTTGCTTCCAAGCAAACAAGCATGGCCCCTGATATACTCAAAGGCAACTAAAATACAAAACTACAATGAAGTAGAAGAGACTTATGAAGGCTTGGAGAAATATTTAACTGGCATTAATATTAGTCTTTGGTACAGAGACATGCCATCTCAGAAACCCCTTCTCTACCCTATAAAGGCATTTCCAGGCAGATCTTGGCTCAAAACATTAGCATACTAAAAGGGCCTAGGTGAGGTGCAGGGAGGGATTACCTAAGGGCATTTAACCCTCCCTGCTTTCCATAACAGTGGGAGGAAGGTCTGAGTTGCAGGGATATAAACTAGCCTGTTTCCTCTCTCACACGCTTCTTTGTGGGCTCTCTCTTTGTGAGCACTCACCCTTCTTGGAAGTCTTGTCCTCTTCTCCTTTTACAAAGCCTTTACACGTGGTGGCCGCCATCTTGGCCTACACGTGGCTGGGGTTCTAGCCTGGAATCCTAAGCACCGGGCTTTTCCTTTTGCTGATTTGTATGCCTGAACTTGTGATAAGTAAAGCCTTTTAAAACTGCATCGGATTCCTGAGTTTTCATCCATTCCTCGCCAGCTTCGGAGGTAGAAGGGAACTAGCTTCCCGGCACCGTCGGGACCCCGGGCGGCGCGCCCGACATCCCCCAAAGTGAGAAATGCCTTTATATTGGTGGTTGTTAATCTGCCCACTTTGTGATGATGACCCTTAATATCATAAGGTCATTCTACCTATGAGATCAGTATGAGAAGAACCTTGGGAAATAAAAGTAGGAGAGGGGAGGAAGAGGTCCCCTAGGCAAAGTTGGTGCCATGGCTGACTGAGAATCCACCTTGTGGGGACATGTTGGATTCAGGCAGCATGGGGTTGGTTGTTGGGAGGAAGCCTCACTTTTTTTATTCATTAGATGAATATTAATGCTTTTGTTTTTGCTAGCCAGGAACTGTTCAGGTTTTCTGAAGAATAATTCTGACGAATTGGGGATTTGGATAGTCACAACTTAATGAGGATTATGAGTAGAGGAGTGCAGGGAATCCTTAAGTTGGAAATAGTGAAGAGCTTTCAACAGGACTTGGCTTCCTGTAAACACAAAGAGCGTCTCCTGGCAGAATGCCTCGCCTATAACTGGGTCTTGGAGAAGCTGCTTTGTAATTGCCAAACTTGGCTTGTACTATAGCTAGGACCTTCCATCAATGCCCCAGAAACTGACACAGGAAGCCTGGAGGGGCCGGATTCCTCTCTCAGACCCCCTGACAATCTACTCTCTTGCATCCTCTGAACAGGGGGCAGACTATTGCAGCCTCTGACTCCCAGCAGAGGGTTGGGAAGATGCCCCAACACCCTCCCTCCTTGAGCTCCCCAGCCGCTCCCTAGACACAGCCATCCTGCCCACTTTCTGGTTTTCCCTTCGCGATGAACTGGGAGCTATGCGAATCAGCCTAATACCTCAGCCTTAACTGCCTACTCTTCTGGGGCTGGGGAGGTCTTCAGACAGTGGGGGTCCTTCTGCCTGAAGAACCCTATTCACAGGCACCCCCTCCCGCCTCCTCCCCAGGTCTCTGACTCTATCCAGTCTGAGCTTGGCTTGTAGGATATAGCATAGGACAAGCGGGGAACCCTTGGTTTCCGGTCAACTGCTTGCTCTGAGACCTGAGGACAGCAAAGATGTCCTGTGACACTCTCTCCCATCCTCCAACTGCCATGGTTTGTTTCCAGGGAAGGCGAGGCAAGAAGGCTGCTTCTGCACCATCCAAGGGTCTGCAAAGACTCAGGTACCCGAGCACTTGTAACTCAATGCAGGCACTGCAGGTCGTGGGACTGAGCTTCTCCCTGCGCTGCCCACCACAGCCCCCTCCTCTCCTGCTCAATAGGGAACCCGGCCAGAGTACCAGAGCCAAGGCCATGATCTGAATCCCACTGAGTGAGTGAGTGAGTGTCCAGGAGCTCATTCCCAAAAAAGCTTGCTGTGGCTAATTTTCCTTCCTCTACCCTGCTGTGAGAGAGAAGAGGATGCAAATGCGGTGTGCCCCCAAGGGAGCAGCTTGTGATTAATCTTGAGAAACCCCAAGAGTTAAGCATTCCAGTCCTGGAGCAAACCTGCGATCAGGAACCTGATATGGCCAACACTCAAGTTCACCCACTGGGCACCTACCCCCAGTCCCAGGGCCCCCACCAACTCCAGGTACCTTCACATCCAATGCCACGCTTTTCTGATTAAGAAAAGGTGGCGTTGGGCTCTGTCTTGGGAAAACACATCTGGTTGCTAGAAGAGCCTGCTAGGATTCTGTAGTGTTTTGCTCATGACATAGCTGGTTTTTGTGCATTTCACAGCCCTGCAGCCACACCTCCTATAGTCTCCTGAGTCCCATGTTATGGAGCATGTTGGATCATAGCTGACCATGGGCACCACTGTGACCCAAAGTGACATCTAGTGAGGGGCTGGAGAGATAGTACAGTAGGTAGGGTGCTTGCCTTTCACATGGCTGACTTGGGTTCAATCCCTGGCACACAAATGGTCCTCTGATTCTCTCCAGGAGTGATTCCTAAGCACAGAACTGCCAGGAGTAAGACCTGAGCTCTGCTGGATGTGGCTCAAAAATATTATAATAATAACAACATGAAAGTAATGTATCCAAGGACCCAGAAGGGGACCCTCTATCAAGTGTCCACTCTGATCAGGAAAGAATAATCACACTGTCCCCTAGGAGTTGGTTATTCGCCCTCAGCAGTGAGACTAACACTGTCCACCACACTCCAACAATGCTTGGGGAAATCCAAGTCACTTTGGCACTCATCATTGTCTATTTGTGTTTCTGCCCCTTGGAGATTTTACAAAGCTTTGAAGAGCTCATGCATGTAGCCTGTGTACAAGCCAATGAAGGCCCCAAGTTGGCCATGCTGACTGTTGGCTTTGCCTAAGATCATGCCTTAGGTGCCAGAAGGAGAACATTTGACACCCACAGAAGCATAAATTTCCTCCCAGTTACTGACTCTTAGGCTGTTTCCTATGCAGTCAGCTAGACAAGAGGCTCTTCGGCCCAGAGGAAGTGGCTTCACACCCCGCTTACCCTGACAGTTGAGTTGGGGTTTTGGATAGGCTGATTTTGGTCAAGACACATTTCAATTAGTCCTGTGGATCGTGAACCAACAGGGTACAAAAGCACCTTTGAAAAAAATTAACATGAATGCCTGGGTTGTAGCTCTGTGGCAGAGTATTTCCCTTGCAAGTATAAGACCCTAGGTTTGATCCCCAGCACCACAAGTAACAAGGATGATAATAATTGCAATAAATAAATCTAGACGTTAACAAGAAATAAGGACAAGTGATGGCTTCAAACACCCCTTCATTGTCTGAGTCCAGTCTTGTCCTCGAAATGCGTGGGGAGAGTACGGAGGAAGCACCTCCATTCCCACATTTCTGGTTGAAATTTTTTTATTGGGAATGTAGCATTTGTCTCCTAGACTGTATCTGAGTTTTCCGGGTCACAGTGATGATGTCAGACACCTATGTCCACACACAGACCACCCACACTTCCAGACAGAGCTTCTTGTCTGGGACTTACCCCAGGGTGTCACTGACCTAAGAATGAATTGGGTGGGGGGGCACTGAATCCAGGGAAATCTCAGACCAGCTTTACCCCTAAAGGAAGGAGGCCACATTCTTGGCCGCACACACTCATGAAAGCCTAGGTTGGGTGCTGCAGTGTCCAGGATTGGAAGGCATTTGCATTAATTGGCCACCATTTACGGCTTCATTCCCAGCTCTGATTTTAATGAGCTGCTTCCGAATTTAATCTCCCAAATGTTCTGCCTCTGTCCACGTTTAATCCTGCAGACTGCTGACCCCTTCCTTATGCTCATCAATACTGTTTACAAACATGAAAGCCACCCGGCAGTGTTTGAACTTTAGGCATCACCATTGGTTATCGATAAGGAGAGGCCTCAGCAGGGGCGCATCAATACCACGGGGTCAATATTCCACCCGCAGGCCTGAGCCTGGCCCTCTGCTCAGACTGGAAGAGCCAGCTGCAGGGGGCAGAAGAGTGAGCAGACCTGTTGGTTTCCGTCCCCTCCCAGACCATCTTCTCTCCCACTGGGGGTCCCTGCAGGGTGTCCAGGAACAGATGCCATGATGGGGACGTGGCTCTGGTTGAGCCAAAGGAGAAAGAACCCATTTGGGAAAGGAGACTTTTTTTCCCACTCAGACCCAAGGGGTTGCATTTGGGGGTCAGTTTTCTGCCAGGCTCCTAAAGGTACAAGCTGTAAGATATGGGGCAAGGCAGCTCTGCCAGCGTCGGTGGTTACATTGATAACTTGGGCACAGTGTTTTTATAGCCGTAAAGGGCCAAATGTGTTGAGCAATGACTTCCGGAGCCAGGCAGCCAGATTTAAACCCTTCCAGCACCTCTGGTCGCCTGGGAGTCTGCCTCCCCCTGACAATGTCTTGCAAATTCTCAGTTTACTCTTAAGTCAAATGAACTGAATACTGATGTGAGTGTGGGAAGAGGGTTGGAGGACTCAACGGGTTTAAATATTAGAGTGCAGGTTGTCTAAGACACACATATTACATCTAAGGATTGGTCATGATTAAACTGTAGTTATTCTTGTCATTATAATTCCTTGGTCCACCAGCTTATAGGTGTGGGAACTGGAAGGGTGCAGGGGACATCTTTTCCTGTGGAAGTGAGATTCAAAACTCAACACCAACCTCTCAAAATTTCCTGAGGAGTGCATGAAAATGGGAGTGATCCCTAGTTCGGCCTAGTTCAATCCCCTTCCCTCCCTTCCACTGATGTCTGTTACTTCTCTTTCCTTCTGTGGAACAATATACATGTTCTGTCTTTCCCCAGTATTCCTGGCACATCTGAGGAAGTGGCCTCAGCCTTAAATTACCCCACTTGGTGCTGGTACTGGCACCATGAGGCAAAACTAACTTCCCTCAGGACACCCCGTGTGGGCAGTGCTCATGAGGGCCTAGGGTTTGGGTTTTGTTTTATCATCACCTAAACACAGCCTCTATCTTCACACTTTCTCACACTGCAACCTAGGGTGGGGGGACATGCTTAATTTAGGACTTGATTGTCACGCACACATACACCCCTGAGACTCCCACACCCAGCAGTTGAGGCGCATATCCAGCTCTTGTCCAATATGACTGGGAAGGTGTAGCCCTGACATTTGCTGTGGAGTCTTGCATCATGCACATGGGTGCACATGCCAAGACACACACACACACACACACACATAACACACACAGCATTCAGGGAGGTCAGGAGAGGACCTGGATATTAGGCCCAGTGGTGGTGGAGTGCCATGGACACACGCAGTCCCCCTCAACAAACAACTGTTTGCAATTTCCGAGGAGACCCCACTCTGCACATTACCAGTTTGTACCTCCCTAGGGGACCCCCACTCTGCACATTGGCTACAACTGTTGTTTTATGAGCACCAGAAATCCGAGCATCTAGAGTTCTCTTGGATTTGAGCAGGCGACACTTGAACACCTTCCAGCCAGCGTGTCGAGTGATTGTCCTTTTCCACTGATGGACAGAAAACAAGGAATGTAGGCCTAATGGTGGCTTTAAAGAGATGAATGAAATGGCTCCTGTTCCTGAGTGTTGAGGAGAAAGCTCCTCCCTGAGGGGACTGGTAGAAGCATTCAGATGGTCCAATGAGCTGTGCCATTCATTCACTCAATGTCTTATTTCATTTATTTATTTTTCTCTTTCTTTTGCTGCTATTGTTGCAACACTCATGTGTGGTGGGTGTTGCCTGTGTATTTTGTTTGTGTTGCTGGTAAGGGTCTCTTTCTTAATCATGGTACCCACATAGGGTCTGGATATAGTCATGGGGAGATCACATGGCACCTGTCTGGGTTCTCCCGAGATTGTGCTCTCTCTAGCTACAATGAGAGTTCCCTAGAGCAGAGCTGTGGGAACTGTACCAGTAACATGTGGGCCGCAGGAAGGATCAAACTCAGATACTCACACTTGCAAGGCAGGTGCATTTGTCCCTGAACCATCCCCAGGGCTCCACAATACTCATCACCATCATCTCATTCTCATCACAATTCTCATCTCAACCCCATCACCACCATCATTTAAGTCTTACGTGAGACCCCAGATGGACAGAGCAATGTCCAAAATTAACCGCAGAATTCTGACATCACTTCAGGTTTCATAAACCCGTATTTTCTTCTAGAAATAAAAGCTACAGACACCCCATCAACTATGGAAATGAACTCCTGAAGCAAAGTAAGTCAAGCGGAAGACTCCGGTGAGAAATTCCTGGGTTGCTGGTATTTCTGAGAACTAGTTTTTCAAAAGACTGAGTCAGAGAGGAAAGCAAACACAGCAGCTAATGTTTCCTGGGAGCTCTTACTAGGCTCCCTGCTGCCAGAAGTTGTTATCCTCTGGTCCATGGACCAATGCCAGTCTCAGGTATAAAATATTTGAAAATTGTCCATCTACAAAGTGTTATGATCTTTCACTCTGGGTACCTGTGCCTGGATGGGTTGTGTTTGTGGGCACACAGAATTCAAAACCTCTGGTTTGTTCAACTTATTTCCTTTATTCCCAGTGTAGCCCTATGAAACAGGACAGTTAGTATTTGCATTCGGAGATGAAAACAAGTTTCAGAGATGGTGGAGGAGCCAGTCTCAGGTTGCATGAGTAGCAGGTGGCAAGGCAGAGATTTGGAACTGGATCATGAGTAGACTGAGCCAGGCCCTGGGCCAGCTCGCTGCCCATCTGCCAGTGTCCCCGCTTTTCCCGCCCCCAGGACATAAGTGGTCTCCCCAACTGTCCTGAAGGGGTTTTCCTAGTTTTCTGAAACACTTTCAGAGGTCCTTGGCTCAGGATGAACCCTAACCAACCAGTGACCTATATGGTATTTTAATGCTGGCTGGCTGCTACACACACACACACACACACACACACACACACACACACACACACACACACACACACACACACCCCTCTATTAGGTGAGAGAGACTCAGAGGAATCACTGTGAAACTTACAGCTTTGTTTGAAACTTAGAGGTGTTAGTTTGTATCTCAGGGAATCAGCCCTGCGACATCAGCACCAAAAGTCGAATGAAGCCAACTAAATTCTGAGGCTCAGGCCAGAGCCAGCACAACACACAGAGTAGATGCTTTGCATGGGGGTGCCAGGTTTGATTCTTGCTGCTGCCTGGTCCCCTGAGCACTGTGGAGATTGACACTACTGCCACCGCCGACCAGAAGCAGCCCATGAGCACTGCCAGATGTAGCCCCCACACTAAAAACAAGTGCTGAGGCTCTTAAGAGAGTGTGGGGATAGGGATGCTGGAAGGTGTTAGAAGCTTGGGATTTCTGGGGCTGGAGTGATAGCACAGTGGGTAGGGCGTTTGCCTTGCATGCGGCTGATCTGGGTTTGATCCCGGCATCCCATATGGTCCCGAGCACTGCCAGGGAGTAATTCCTGGGCAAAGAGCCAGGAGTAACCCCTGAGCATCGCCACATGTGATCCAAAAAGTAAAAAACAAAATAAAAAAGAAGGTTGGGTTTTTTGTTGTTGTTTTGTTTTGTTTTGTTTTGGGACCATACTTAATGATACACAGGAGCCACTCCTGGCTCTGGACTCAGGAATTACTCCTGGTGGTGCTCTGAGACCATATGGGATGCCGGGGACCAAACATGGGTTGGCTGCTTGCAAGGCAAATGCCCTACCAACTGTACTTTCTCTCCGGCCCCATGTTAGAAGGTTGACAAAAGCCAGCAGGCAGGAGCCAGAGACTCTGAGTGGATCAAGGCCCCACCCCACATTCTCAAGTTTTTGAGGATGTGAGAAGCCTGATGCTTGCAGGGGGCCAGGAGCCTCCTGGGTCCACCTGAGGCCTCACTGTGAAGTGATGCTCAGGGTGGCCAGGTGAGGGGCTCAAGAAGCAGCCGGAGGAAGCAAAGCTCTGTCTGGACCCAGGCTGGGTCTGGAACTGGAGCAGCCACACTCACCTCCATCCCGTTGCATTGCTCCCCCTCCCTCAGTTTTCCTTTCTGGCCCCCCATCCCCACCACACGCCCACCGAGACACGCTGTCCAATTTGTCAGCTATTGAGAGCCTGCCAGCTCTCAGCAAAGCCAAGCCTGAAGTGACAAAGGGGGAGGCCGTCCACTTCCTTTGCGGCCTCTCACCGGATATCGGGAGTACGGCAGTCATGCGGAGCATCTTCTTGGAGATGGTCGTCTTCAGCTCAGAACTTACATTTGTCCATGAGCTGGAGGGCACCTGATTTTCCACTCGGGAAGGCTATTCCTGTAGGGAACAGAGCCAGTTACTATGTGTCTAGGTTCCATTCTCCAAACTTCCAGAAGTTTCCAGAAGCATCAAAAGTCCTTGCGGTTCCACCTCTGTCCCCAGTGGCCAGGCGGTGTTTGAAAAAGTCTTCACAAGGGAAAGCTTCAGGCTGCAACTTGGGGACTCTTTTCCCCTCCTCCCCTTGTACCATTTTTTTTTCTTGCTAATTGGCAGAAAATTAATGAACGAGGCACTGGCTGAGCAGATGCTCCTCCTGGAAAAAAGGCAGACTCGGAGTTTCCGTGGCCTCCGCTGTTTTGAGCACATCAAGGAGGCAGTAACATGTGGCGAGTCAAAAGTGAAGAGAGAAGGTAACAGTACAGATTGTGAAGACACAAAGAAGTTGGGGCGTGTGTGTGTGTGTGTGTGTGTGTGCGCATTCGCTGCCACACGCATGGGGGTGTGTGTGAGGTGTGTGTGTGTCTCATGCGTGTGTCTGTGTGTTTTCTTTTGTTTTAACTTCCTTGCATCTGTTTTTTTTTAATCCAAGCCCATATTTGGCTGTAGCTCATAATTAGCAGCTAGGCCTCTGGGACCTAATTAACCAATTCAATTAACAAAAAAAGCACTCGAGTCACCCTGACATTTGTCAGCCATTAGGAGGGATGTCAGGCTGGCAGTTCCAGCCAAACCATTAGTGGTGATGAGCTCATTTTGCAACTCCTGTTCTTCCACGTTTCTCCTGGAGAGGCAGCTCTACGCCTGACCACCCAGAGCTTGACCTTCAAAGGTCACTAGGTATATCCCTCCTAGCTCTCTCCCATCGCAAACATAGAGAGGAAGTGCCTGTACTTGTCCCAACCGCCCCACCTGTTTCCTCTGGGGAAGCCCAGTGCTCTTGGCTGTTTCTCCAGCAGGTGAGAATTCAGCAAAGGTATCTGTATGAGGGATGAAGCTTTTGGAATCTTATTACCACGATGATTTGGGGCCCGTGGGTGCCCACATTAGTGTCCTGCACTCAGCGGGGCGGCTGTTGCCAGCTCAGGCAGGCAGTTCCTTCATGCGGCCTTGCCTTTGTTCTCAGACTTGATTAACTCCAGTATCTTATATAATGCGGACAGGTATTTACGGTCTCCTTGGTTATATCTGCCTTTGATCTTCCTTAATTTAACTCCGCTTCCCCGGAAGCCTTGGTTTAATAATAAGCAAGAAAGCCTCGGTTCTGAAGATCTCTCGGCGCATGGGCCAACAGGTATAGGGGAAAGCAGGGGAAGTCCTGCAGGATCTGGGTTTACACGGCAGCCTCCTGGTGTTCTCCTCCTCCCTCCCTTACTTTCCAGGGAAGCCTCCGGGTGCAGGTTTTGTCAACTGGGGGGAATTCAAGGAGCAGGTTTCATGTTGAGTTCTGTGCATGGAAGTGGTGAGGAAGAGAAAGCTTCTGCCGCAGTAATGTAAATGTGTAATAAAAAGGTCCTGAGGGAAAGAGGTTGGTTTCTCTGCCTAACTTCTGTCCTTCACTTCTCTTCTTCACACTAATGGACTTTGTCCTCAGGGCCACTAGATGGTGGCTGCTACTGCTCCAGCCCTTGTAACAGCATTCTAGAGAGAAAGAAAG